>QGOI01015558.1:0-10021 GCA_003313885.1 Boletus sp. MG55 | reverse complement strand
GGGACGATCTCGAGACGATGATGCTGGGGAGGCAGATCTCGTTGAAATCGCTGATTTTAGGTTTCTTCTTCTCCGCCTCCCTGTGTTCTCTTTCTGCTTCTTCCTCGTCGATTCTCCTTTGATCATCTTCTTACTCTTATTGTTCATCGAGAAATCATTGGGCTTCTCTGTCCTCGGCTTCGCGCTGTAGGTTCCATGCTTTTACTTTTTCGGCGTGTTCGGTGCCCCAAGCAGCAACTAGATGTTCGACTACTTGGTGATGGTCTTCGTTGAGAGAATGAGAATGCATGTCATAGAGCTTCCCGGACAACGCAGAGGCTTCGGAGTTGAAGTTGGGGCAGACCTCGAGGGCTGGATCGGCCATGCTAAGAAGGAAGGATGAGGAACGAAAGAGAGACAGCGAGTTGGACTGAATGAGTCGGAATGACAGTGAGGTGCGGCGAAAGGCGAGGACGAGCGAGCAATTCGGAGGCGAGCGACTAGTAAGTAGTAGGTGCCAACTTGGGCACGAGGAGAAAGCCTTGGTGCCGTTTGCTTTGGCGCGGCCGCCAGCACTGCCCGACTCAGCGACTCCATCCACTGACAGGAGTAAAAAAAATAAAAAAACCAGCATATTACTCAGCATCTGTTATGATATAATCAATTATCGCTCCATAAATGCCAACCCTAGTATTTGCTGGTATATAGCACAACTTTCTGGCGGCATCCAACGACGGGGTCCGGAGCCCGCGGAACGTTGGGCATGATTGATTGATCCATTGGCACTGGCAGAGAGGAACGATTGTGCGAACGTTTCACATATGCCAGACACGTAGTGCAATTGGACACCGAAGGATTTTGACTGCAGTTAAGCCGCTTGAGCGGCTTTGCCAGTAATGCATCTTATTGCATTTACAAACAACAATTCAAACAGCAGACATGATGATCTTGAGTACGCCAGTGGTACACTTTTGCTTTACTGCCGGGCAGTCCCAAAAGAGACAAATCGCACCAAGGTGCCAATCAGGAAATGTAGTGGATGCATACTGAGGGGCTAATCTGACACACAAACCTCTTGGCGGACTCGAAACAGCAAATTCGTAAAGTGCGTACAACCGGTGACAGTAGGTATAGCCGCACACAAGGTCCCGACTTGTGCAACCTAAACTCAGACAGTCATGTCACTGTCAGTGCATTGGATCACGCTAAGTAAGTATCTCAGAGTCATTCTGTCGTTCAGTGGGTGCTGTAATACTATGATTGGCTGTCCATAAATAGGTGATTTGCTGATTAAGGTCCAGGCTCAAAGTTTTCAGTTTTTGAGAACCATGCCACGTACTATGGGCCCATTCGTTCTTCCTGAACTCCCATGAAACCCGGGAGATACATGAACACGGTCCCTCGATGCGCGCAGATGCTGGTGAGACATTCGATACACTGACGCGGCCAGTTCCTTGCCAACGGAAATGAGTTCACTATCGCCGGTGGCTATTGCTTGTCCAATGGCAACAGAGTTTCCCGCTTGTTACAGAATTCGATGGATTTTGCCATCCAGCACTAGAGATCAAGAATGGGTGACGTACCAGCCACCGCGGAGTTCCACCCAATCTGCATGCTTACCTAGGTCCTGTAGGTTTGCGGCTTTTGTTTCAGCGTTCCAGTGAGTCACCGACAACGGACGGTGCATGTGCATGGTCAACGAGGTTCGCAAGCCCACTCTGCGAGCAGAAATGGTCATGTGAGTGTGTTCCAGCGATGGCATATGAAAATTTGCTACATTACATCGTTTCGTTGCGTAGAACTCTGACAGGGTATAGTTTACTTGAAACTGGGCAGAAGATATTCGCGAGCTTCTCCACGAGGGAATGGTTGCTTTGGAAACATAAAGTTCGGGGAGCTTAGTTGACTGCACTGCGGCAGGATGGATACGATTACGTAGCGGTTAAACCATCTACCAGCTTCGAGTTTCGGAACATCCGAACTGGTAAGTTTCCGATCCTCCCCTGAGGGCCTGATCCACGCATTTAGTCTAGGTCCCACTGACAGCGCGAATTTGCGAATTTGAAGCGTTAATTTCGGCGTTAATGTGATCTGTCCAGCCGTACTAAGACTCTATGCGTCTCAAGCCACCCAAACATCCGAGTCGAATTGCATATAAACCATTGCGCAGTTCGAGCTGGCAAACGTACTGGTTTCCAGCCTCTGCGCAAGCATGATTTGTGCAACTCTCCTGTCCATTGCCATGGTGGTATTGGCCAGCGCAACCGAGTCCACCCTCGCCGACGATAGGGGACGACCACACCGCCGCCTTTTATTGAACGAGACGTGTCGAGAGATTGCAGCCTCTATTTCCGCTGCGTCAGATGTTTACTATATTGGTTCGTTCATCCACATTTCCTTTCTGTTTTGTTTGGGACTCAAAGACGGTTCATGTCGCAGGATCGCTCAACTATACACAGGACATCCAGCACTGGTTATCTTCAAGCGCCCAAATCGCAGCATGTTCGTTTGAGCCTGGTGCTGTAGAGGATGTCGCTATTGCAGTGAGTACGTTTTGTTCAATTGACGTGCCCTCATTCACGAAGGAGATTACTTCCAGCTACATATTCTCGGCAAAACACGGACCCCATTTGCGGTTCGTATCGTTGAGGCTGCGAAAGACTCGAAGCTTATATTATCCTGTTACAGATAAAAGGCGGTGGGCACGCTGCTAACCCTGGGTTTTCCTCAACTGTTGGAGTCCAGATAGCAATGTCCAGGTTTTCCGATATAGTTTACGATTGTGAAACACAAACGGTGAAGGTAGGATCAGGTCTTATTTGGGACGATGTCTACGCAGCGCTTGAACCACACGGAGTAAATGTGGCTGGTGGACGAGTATCTGGTGTGGGTGTTGCTGGGTTTACACTCGGTGGAGGTGCGTTCGAAGCACATGTACGATTGATATATGCCTTGACACGGCCAAAGGGTATTCCTGGCTCACGAGCCAGCATGGTCTGACCGTTGACACAGTACAAGCGTATGAGCTGGTCATGCCTAACGGGACTGTTATCTGTGTCACAGAGACATCGAGTCCTGACCTTTTTTTTGCTCTGAAGGTACGTGCCTTTTTAGACATGACGTGGAAACTTGATTGATCTCTTTGTAGGGAGGCTTTAATAATTTCGTACGTCAAAAGCACCATCACCAAGTGCCGTGCTGATGAGCATTCAGGGTATCGTAACAAGCTTTACATTGAAGACATTCCCACAAACGCAAATATGGGTATGCATGCCTTGATTGCAGCGACGTGTTGGATGCTGAAACGTGAGATGTACAGGGGGGTTTCATTGCCTATTCCGCGGACGTTCTAGACCAGGTTACCCTCGCGACGGCAAATTTTGCAACATATAATACGGATCCAAAGGCGGTGATCATCACAGGATATTCTTATGCTCAGGGGGTGGTGAGGCATTTTCAGTGTCTTCTTCGACAGTCAACATATTTATTGTGCCACTCAGTTGGCTGTGGGCGAGCTCCTTTTCTACGATGCACCAATACTACCTGCTGGAACCTTCGACGAATTTCTGGCAATTCCCTCGCTCACACAAAATGTTTCTACTCGTTCATTCTTATCTTTTGTGCAGTCGACAGTTCTAAATACAACCCCAGGGTTGCGGTGAGTCCACCTCCCGTCGATCTGAATCATACTAAAACACGTCAAACAGCGGCATCTTCGGCTCCGTTTCTGCAACCAAGTTTCCGCTTTCCTTGCTCCAGTCTGTCGTCAACGAGTCCATCGTGAGTGCAGAGTATCGCTGACATCGCAGATACAAGTTGTTAAATATCTCGCCTCAGTATTGGGGCGAAAATCTTGCGCTGGAGTCCATCTTATATGACGTGCAAATTTTTCTCCCCACGCTTTTCACTCACAACATTACCCCATCTGCATACCCACCTTCGCGTACGCAAGGCTTGTTACCTCTCAACATTTACTGTGCATGGCTGTCACCCGATTCCGATCAGCGCATCCAGGACGCGGTACGGATGAGTGCGCAAACGCTGCAAGCGCAAGCCTTTGATGGCAATCAAAATGAGATCGCCAATGTCGCCCTCTACCCCAACTATGCCATCTTCGATACCCCGCTGGAAAACCTATATGGTGATAACCTACCGAGACTACAGGCAATTAAAGTGGCGGTAGACCCAGAGGATGTCATGGGTCTAGCTGGCGGTTTCAAGCTGTAATCTATGGAATAAATAGTAGGATGTTTATAGTCGGTGACGTGACATCCTGAACTGTTATTTATTTTTTAAATCAATTGTTGTCCTGTTGGTAGCCACGAGACAGCCAAGTATGCTTACGCAAATTGCTTGTCCAGCACGAACTGTACACTTGCTTGTGACCCAGGTTTCTGTACCTGTCTCCGATGGTCAAAACAACATCGCTGGCGTGTTACAATGTCTAACATTTGTATCAGAAGAACGCAAGAAATGGACGGATATCACTCAGGGACAGCGGGTGGAGTAGCGGCCATGCCACATATCTAGGAGCCTACCCATCACATTGTGCGGTGATCCGGATCTCGGGGGATGGTCAACGGGGGCTCACCTACTGGCTAGGGGAGCAGTGGCGGAGAAACGCCTATCAGTTCTCGTCGTGCGTGTCTTTGTCTTCCTTCGTGCAACCACTGGAGGGGATGCGATGTGGGAGTATAATGCGTCGAGCTCCATCTCTAGTAGTTGTGGATGTCTACACTCTGGTAGCAACCGAACGACATCGTGAACCGAAAGTCGCTGAGAAAGCACCTCGAGACGAGGCTACACGAAAGTTCTTGTGTTCCGTAATGTTGCACCAAATATCCCATCACGTGCACGAAGATGATCTAGCCAAACCCAAAGTGTCCTTCGACTTGCAACTCTGGTCGAGCATGATTAAACATACTAACCTTACAGGCAAGAACATACATAGACTTAGCAGAACACCTCGGCTGATCTAGAGAGCTCGTTGAAGGCTTGGGGGGTTGCCCTCCAGGCACTGTTGAACTGAGAGGCAAGAAGTCAATCTCGCCAGTGTAAAGATAGTTCAGAAGGGTGTACCACCTAAAGGCCGAGCCTCATTCAGTACAACACGAGAACCACGCTGAGAGCAAGCTTACGCCTGGAACGCAGTATCTTTGACAAGAGATGTGACGACTTCTCAAGGATCGCAGACGCATCGCCGTCTGGTTCACCTTGAATGTCTTATTACCTGCGGCCTTCTCGACTGCGGTCTCGCCGCTCGCTACTGATCCGACTTCATCCTTGTTCACAGAAAACGCTTCATCCGTGCTCGGCTGTTCTGGACTCATCACGAACATATGAGAGCTACCGATTCAGAACCATCATCAGAAAACCTAGGTAGAAATGTCAGTTAGCATTCAAACTAGATCTCACTCGTCGTCGTCCTTGGGTTGGGGTACAGTGCTAAAAACTACCAAAAGTCGCATCCATGTACATACGCAATCCCCAATGAATTCGTCGCATCCATCATACAGGTCTTTCAAGTTTCAACGCTCTCTTCGACGACACCAGGCACCTAAACGCGGTGGATATGGGAAGGTGTTGCTACCGGGTTCTCTGGCAAGGCAAGGCTCTCATCGGCGGATCCGGCCGGCCGAGAGATGTCGAACACGTCATGACGCAAGATTATGAGCCACCTTGACGTTCCTCGTACCGTCAAAATATACGGGGGTCAGTGTTTCGCACATTATTCCCGTGTTGTGTTATGCATTCCATGAAACCAGAGCGGTCGATACTCGATGATCGATCACAAAGATGGATTTAGTTCATCTTGAAGATCCTCGTGATAGATTCCGGGCACTGGTGTGGGTTTCCGTACATTCGTGAGGATCACCGCTGACCTCAAGCTCGGCTACATGCTGCGCAAGTCGTGTGCGTTGACGTCGTGATTATGGAAGAACGCCTCTAAGATGATCGACTTCGTAATCAGATTGCCACAGACATCCGAAGAGCTCAACCTCCACTCTTACCTTTTGCATAGTGGGCTTGCATAGGAACTCCCGCAGCGCTGAAAACGAGCCGATGATTACAATAACTGCCCGAACTTTCCGAAGCTTGATGTACAGAAATTGTCGATGCGCGCACGGACATCCGAGTCCGCGCTGTCTGCGGTTCGCGTATCGGCCCGTGCGAAGCGAGATGGTATAATGCATGAGGACGCGAGTTACAGGCGATCAAACACGACGATAGACTCCTCACTTTTGAACCGAACACTGTTGGATCATTTCTTGGTCATATTCTGACGACTTTCGTGAACGCTCGGGCCGTTACATAGGGCCAGGTGCGCCCCTGCCGCTCGTCAGCTTTGTGGTAGCGCTGATATATAGCATGCCCTTCGCCATGTTCATTACCTCCTGTGGAAGAACATGAGTAAATCCAAGGCTTTGGCGTAGTATCGCTAAACCCTCCGTCCGTCCGAGCTCTCAGCTAACCAACGGGCACAACGTTTCGATCTGTTCGGCACCAACACTACCCTGTCTTGACCTGCATGCAGATGTTCGATATTTATGTTGACACCACTGAATAGTCAGGTTGTCGTTCTTGTACCTCGTAACAAACATATCCTGTATAGCGAAGCGGTGCGAGATCTAGATTCGTGAGGCGGTAACTAAACACTTTGAGAAATACAAAGGTCTAGTGGAGAGAGGAATCAGGCAGCGAAAAGACAGCAAGACGGCAGAGCGACAGCAACGTACTAGTAAGCTAGACGAACGCAAGTGATATACCCCCGCGTCACAATATCTCCACGATTTCGGTACGGATATCCCTGACGAAACCGATCCGGCGGTCGAGTCCTGGCACAACGATCTCATGCTCAGCAGCGACCCGCTTGAACTCTCCATTGGGCTGTTGCTGGAGCAACAGTGCGTGGAACGGTTGTTGTAGACGGACGACGAGCCGCAACGTCCGGGTATAGCCATCCATTGGGGTGGCAGGTACAGAACACGACGGCGAAGTGGGCACGGATCCCTCCGAATCGGACTCGGAATCATCACCGCCCGATGCACTTGCCCAAGTGGATTGATCATATGGATCGCGCAGATCGCGAATCCACGGATGCTACAAAGATGAACCAGCTTGGCTCCGCCGACGAGAGCACGTCTGATGTTTGGAACTCCGCATGGTCAATGCATGCCCGGCACACGAGCACGATAACAGTCCTCTTGACCGCTACCATTTTCTTGTACACTGAGCCTTTGACGGGGAAAGAGACCAGCCGATCGCCATCAGAATCACTGCACCCCATCTCTTTGTATTACACATTTGGCGCAAGTCTTGGGCTCGTTCATCTCGAGAACAGGTCTCTCCGATAACGTCAATTTACTGTGGCTGTAGTGTGGCATGTTCGTCAAACCATGACGGCAGGTTAACAATGAAGAGGTTGAATAGCATCAATAGTAAAAGCTGGAAACTCACGGATATCAGACTGGATAGAAGCATCCGAAGTTCCAATCCGCCTACATCTTGCCGGTGAGTCAGGCCCTAAAAGTCGTGAACCAAGAAGTTGGAACGAAGATGATACGAAATCAATCCACGTGACCGTGACGACGCGCGCGTCAACCAAAAGCGGTAAATATTGATGTCCTTGTCAACTTCATTCCCCTACAAACCTCCCCACATAGGAGTTCTTACCCGCCGTCCTTGCAGAGCAAGCGAACGTACTTGTAATTCTCTATTCCACACGCACATTATCAACGCACGGCATGCTTCCCTTCACATCTTCTAACATTGTTGTGATGTCGATCATCGTATACCTGTGTATGGTCGCGCCGAGCGCGTCAGGAAAGATCAACAAGGGTAGAGTTGGTCTGTCCAGATACAACACCGATGCATCCCAGACCAAGCCAACGAAACCTGCTGGAGTGCCAAAACCCGCACACGACAACCGTCACAACACATCATCCACAAGGTCACAGACAACGACAGTTGGAGGGCGTAACAGAACCAGAACCAGAATCGCGCCAAGAGATACAACTCCCCGCAAAAACATGACGAAACCGATGGTTAGCGTGGGCAAGACGCGGTCGCGGGCAGCCACCCCCACCAAGCGGCGACGTCAGAATGAACAGCCCACGCCAGAGCCGACGGGGGACGCGTCTGCATCGAAGACGGTATACATCACTGGAGAAAATGAGTTCGCCCTGTTGCTACCTCCGACTCCCGGCGGTGAATACCTCGTTTACTCCGTTTCCGCTCGTTGTGATTCCTTTCTTTGTTCGCAGAGATGGTGTCTGATGCAGAGGAAGACGGTGTCGCATATTGTACGGATGGAAATGATGGAAGTGGGTGCGGAAACCCATTCCCAGATGGATTCATCACAGGCGCCACGTACTCTGCAGCGGCGGATGGGTCCTACGTGCAGGTGGGTATGGCCATCGGGTTGCCGACTACGAGAACGAGCTTATCAGGGTTACTGACGAACCACGCTGTTCATTTCAGATAACAGGTTGTATGGACGCCAGCCAGTTCCCCTTCGCGAGCGGCGACGATGGCGGACAGTTTGACAACCGGTTCCCCAATGGCGCACAATGCACTTTTGGAGGCTATGGGGCAAGTTTTATCGAACTGTAAGATGTTGTCAATGTCCATGTGGTGTTGGCTGATTGACCGTCGATGTGACGATGTGCGCCATGCTTGCGTTTTCAAAAAGGGTGGAACCGTCTGCAAATCGGTTTTGTCTGCGATGTTGTAAGACCGCGGATGATCAGGAAAACTGCAATTCGCATCAAGATCGAGCTGGATGTCCCGTGGCTGTCCCAGGTACCTACGAATTTGGGGAGGTCGGTTGTTCCTAGTTAGTTTTGTACGCCGGTTGATGGACCACGCTGGATCGTGGTCGACACATGAACTCTCTGACGGGTCCAGAAGATTAGGTGTCCCTCGCTATGTGCACGCGAGTAGACTTTCATGAAACTTCTGGCTCGTAGCGTGGACCCGTTTTCCAGAGGGATCTAAGTTACCATGTCAATCACCCAGCGCCGTCCGGCGCGAATGGGGAACATACTAGGACTGGCAATTAGCTGGCTACATTCGATGTGAGCAGTACAACGCCAGGCTGCCCGTGTTGAGCCATCCATTTCCTGCGGGCTACTTCTGATAGCCAGTCATCTTCTCCACTGCCCTGCGACGACGGCGACGCGTTTCCCCAGCGGACACAGGGCTCCCCAATATAAGTAATTGCTGCTGTAGCATCAAGCAGGGGAGGACACTTACAACTGCAGATGATCCTCGAGTCACGGAGCGAGTCACTACATTTGCAGCCTTCTTCTAATGTCAGAAAAATGGTACGTCCAAAGTGCAAGAGAATACTTACTACATTGGAGGTTCCCGGCTGAGTGAAGCGTTAGCGGCGGCGCGTCACTTCAGAACAATGGTCTCTGATCAAGCGGGGCGTGTCGAGAGATGGTCAAGCATAGCGGGGATCCCTGCGGGTGTCTCTGGTTCTCGAGATCCGTCCGACGGGTTCTCCGGATGCTGAGTATCGCGTAATCCGCTCGTCGGAGTCACTGTTCCTCTCCCAGGGCAAATTTGTTATCAACTTTTTCTGCCAACGCACAATTCCATGGCAGCGCCGTCGATCCAGCAGTGATTCGTGTCTTGACGATACGTCGCTGTTCAGTGTGGCCGGCGGAATAACTGGATTAATGAGTTAAAAATGAAGCGGACAGGCCCAGAGTCTTACAGTAGATTCTTAGATTCTACTATCATTCTTCATTCAAGGTACGTGATGAGGCTATGCTGTCACCGTGCCTTAGGGTCTAAAAATGTACTAATACTAAACATACTGTAACCTCATCAGTATGTATCAGTCTCAGATATGATCAGCATCACGAAGTCCAGTCCACTCGAGCCGCATCTGTGCTAGAGCGTCATGAATCCACCTACCCTGCATCCGGCACCCACCCTGCCGGTGATCTTCTCAAGCCTTAGTCCGATCCTTCGCATCGGTTCTTTGATCCAGGGGAACGGAACCCAACCGTGAGCGGCGCGTTCAGTGGGT
>QGOI01015549.1:0-12913 GCA_003313885.1 Boletus sp. MG55 | reverse complement strand
TTGCCTGAGGTGGATTTTGATCGTGAGCTGACGCGCTTCAAGTGCATGCCCTTGGGGGAGATGGGTGAGAGCGTGTCGGGGTTGACGCTTTGGGTTGCAAGCAGGCCGGCGAGGAAACGCGAGAACAGCTTCGGCCCATGTTTCTCGTCGACAACGACCTCTGACGCCCCGAGCAGATCGACAGCTTCTTGGACGAGAGTGCGGATCCCTTGTCGTCGTTCATACGTAAAGTATTGCGAGTACTTGGGTTGCAGGAGCTGGGAAATCACACGGTATGATTGTGGAACGTTCCCCTACAGGAGGGTTATCCCTTACCTTGACGAGGAAAGCACCCGCGAACGTAACGAACACAAATTGAGCATCCGGCGCATGTCGAAGGAAGATTTCTAGGTAAAAGAAGTGTGTTAAACGTCCATGTCACATCAAGATTGGACAAGCGCTCACTCCTCTCCGGCGTGGGGAACAGCCTACGAACGAACGCATTTACGATATCAGAGGCAGCGTCCAAGCACTGGGAGGAAACTATCAACCTAGGACATTGTCAGAAGGACAGCATGTACCCACCCGCATAATGAATGTATTCTCGTCCAACTGGCCTTCTTTTGCATGCTTCAAACCCGTTGACAACGCGACTAGACGCGAGTAGGCATAGATCATTCTGAGTAGCTCCGACCTGAATTCCCATATCTCCGTTTTCTCTTCCTCGAATTCATCCAAACGTTTGAACCAATGTTCACCGAGTTGCCTCAGCGAATCATCCGTATCGCTCGCAAGCTGAGCAACGTTTAAGTTCTGTGCATGTGTTCAGGAACAACATAGCAAATCCGGCAGTACAAGGCACCTACCTTGTCCAGCCCAATTGGGTGATTGGGGTCACCATAAATCTTCGACATGAAACTAGAAATCAATCTCAGCTCCGCGTTATAACCGCAAAGGTGGATATCAAAGCCCTTCATGTTGTAGGGCGATGATCTCCACCAATCTTCTGAATGTAGGGCAAAATAATCCGTGTTCGAGATGATTGGGCGCTTGCCGTACTGAGTCCCTGTCGAGCGATCCAAGTTGAAGCAGCTCATCCAGATTCGTTGTCGGCTCAAGAGGATGCGAGCATGCTGTTCATTAAGAGCCTTCGTGGTGACTGGGCGGTTCAAGTTGATGTCTTGTGCGACCCTGAATTCGAATTAGAAAACAGGGATATCAATTCAAAAACAAGCCACGTACCTTATAGCCATACCAAGATATATCCAACTCCTTTCTTCGTCCCACCGCTTTGCTGGAACCGGATATAGTTGCATGAGAAGATAAGCCGCAGACATCTCTTCATTTTTAGTCCCAGATATGAGCGCAGTGCCAGCAGCAAGTTGGCCGTATTGCATCAGTTGCTGATAAAGGTCTGATCGAGGCTCATAGAACCTGGAAGCGATACCACATACTTTGATCGTCGTTAGTTGTGGAAGACAAGTGCATTAGTAGTAACTCTTACTGATTGTGAACAGGAATGGGCTTCGCATAGCCACATACTGAGGAGTGTGAAGGGCAGGGTCAAGGAGGTTGGCCGATGGATTCATTTTTTCGAAGTAGCTAAGGAAGTGTCAATACGAACGCCATCATCAGTGGATGCGAACTTGCATGGTAAACAACCTGTCCACTTCCTTAATCGAGACAATCCCACGAGCCAAGATGTGAGGCAGTTGAACTCCAATAGTCGACGGACGTGAACGGTTGGGATCGGGTCCTGGGCCTAATAAAATATGGGTCAGTGTCAGAGTGCCAAACAATGGCGCCCAACCGATACATACTAGGCCTAAAGAAGTCAACGCTTGCGACGCCAACAGCCTCTGATGACTCTGGTTCAACACTCTTCTCTCTTGCATTTCTCCTGATGGCGAGGGCAGCCATCAGACCATAAGGGGCATCTTCTCCTGGTAGCAACTTGAGTGACGTTGTGTGAACTGCTTGCCTCCTGTTTGTGGAACTTGCAGGCGAGGCTACATCCCTGCTCGTGTCATCCTCGGCAGTAGCATAACCAGACTCATCGTCCGAGTATTCTTCCGCCGCAGCGCCATCATCGCTGAGATAGGGTTCGTCCGCGTCTGTTGGATCTCCTGCGGGGATCAAGCCACCGAATTCCTGTATGGATACGCGCGCCCTCGAAATCCAATCTTGCATTTCCGCATTTGAAACCACAGACTCGGAGTTTGATTCCATGGGTGAATGTAGGCTTGAGGTAGGGGAACGCGGGGATTGGGCTGTAGCAGGATGGCTCAAAGCCTCGACTTTCGCCATCAGTTCCTGGATTTGCTTGGCTTGCTCGCGGATTTGGTTGAGCAGGTGTTCTCGTTTTCTAGAGAGAGTGCGTTAGTCGCACGGTACGAGAAGAAAGGGAGCCTGCGTACGGTGGGACGCGACGTGGCTTGCGGCCAGGAATGGAACACTCCTGACCTGCGCTCGTACAGCGCTTGCAAGTGTCGTTGTCCTTCCTAAATTCACAGCGGACCTAGAATACAGATATGAGATGTCGGTATCATGGTTCAATCCGATTTACCTTCAAGCTTTTGCACCGAGAGCATGCCCCCGAGCTGTAATTGAAAAACCATAAGTTAACACCCCAGAGAATGCTAAGCCGAATCCACTGACTGTTTCGGTCTAGCAGCCCCTTGTTCTTGAACATCAAGTTGCTCGCCTTGGCTATCGTCATTGTCATCATCTGGCTTGACTCTCTTCAGATTTGGTAAAGATTCCTGTGGCGCGGGCGGGTACGGTGCATTGAAATAACGAGATTGTATCTCGGATTGTCGAGGGGGAAGCGGGAGAGGGGTAGAAAACTGCATTGGGCCAGCAGGAAGATAAGAATGAGATGTCGAATGGTTAGTCACAGCGAGATTGGATCTAGGAGTGGAAGAGCCCTCGGGCGCATGACTGGCTTCGAGACTTGCTGCGAATTGGCTGGCTTGATAATTCGCTTGGTTTGGCTCCAGAGCATTCAATCTCTGTTGGGTGTAGACTGGGGAAAGACGAGCGGAGTGGGAGGACGTGGCAAAGGAGGATGAAGAGGTGTCTAGAGCGAGATTGGCATCGACGTCGAGAGAGTTGAACGAAGAGGTTTGCATCGACGGCTGCCTGACGAACCCGGAGGAAGTTCCAAAAGGAACTGATGATGATGGATGCGAGCTATATCTGCCTTGTACATTCAGCGCCGACGGAGGCAAATTTTGACGCTGCGGAGGGAAATGGCTGGCGCCAGATGTAGCCTCGAGGGAATAAGGGTGTTCCTCGAGCTGAAGAGGCTGTTTAAAGGCGTATTGTGGCTGATCCCACATGTTTTGACCTCCCATATGTTGTGCTTGAGTCGACATGTCGAGGCAGACTTGCGATGCCAGCAAGAGTACGTGACAAGGCAGGAAGAAACTCGCGGGAATGCCCCGTTGTCAGTTGATTGGTCGAGTTGGGAACTTGTAGAGGGGTACGATTGGACTGCGAAGAGAAATCGACCAAATATATGTAGTACTACGGACCGGCTGCTGGAGCTATCCGCGGTCGGTAATCACCCCGCGAGGCACCACGAACGCCGTTTGTGGGGAATTTCGTGGACTCGCTGCAGGTCCGTTTCCAGCTGGGCAGTGTCGTCGTCACCTCCGTAGCTGTGTCCTTTCTTTTGACACCTTCCTTGTTCGTCCCACTCGTCCCAGGCTGTACATCACAAGGTGCGGCATTGGACTCGACTTCTACCGACTCGCGTCGGTGCATTTATTTGCTTCTGACAGTCGGAGGTATGCCATCCTGTCTCGCCGCCATTAAATCTCCTGTCCATGTTCTCCATCGCTGTGTCTACTCGGCTTGTACGGTCGGGTTCTCGATTGTCATTTGCTCTCGCGAGCTAGCCTCCATGATAAGTTCGGTTGCTCTGCTTCCGGGGACCAAGATAGAGGACCTTTGCCGTAGCCGAGCAATGTTCGAGCACACAATCATACGGCTTTGCACGTCACTGCGTCCAACTTGCGTTTCGAGGCAGGTAAAGCCTTTCCGTCGAGAAGCACCATTTTCATGTACCGTCTTGATCCCAGACTCTGCGCAGTGCACATCTACGCATGCCACACGCTTAAACGTCTGACGTGCTAGTATCCACATAACAGAAGTATCCCAGCGTGGAAATACGTTCCTCTTTCCGTCACTTGTTAATTTTTTTCCACCGTCAATTTCTTCATGTCCCGATTTCTAGCCTGTGGATCATGCCACGATGAGTACTAGTCTCTCGATGGACCTGCCGGCTACCTTATCTGTGCTGGATCATCTCGGCAATCTATTTGGAAGGGGTCGCGTTACCTGCTAGGGAAATTCTCCGGATGCCAAGCGTCTGGCTTTCCATGTACCCACTGATCACCAATCTTCGCAGGACATTAAAAAATGTCTGGGGACTACCTCTGTTAACGTACGAAGTCAGTGACACACCTTGATTCATTCTCATACCTTGCAGGTTGGAGCAGCTCAGCCTCCGGATAGCTTTGGGTTACCCTGTCTGTTCTTGTTATCTGTGACTCTCCCTCCTACCTTGCAATTCGCAACAACTCCGTGCACGGCCAGCTGGGCGGCGACAAAGGCTTGGTCCGTGGGTGTCTCACCGAGAGCCACGTATCTCTTACGCGGACCCGCCTTCTCGGACATTCGCGTGCAATGCAATCAGAGATTATCACTAGCACACACGGAACAAGTAACCGAAAATCCAGATCGGTCCACCGAGAATCACGTTTAGGACCCTCGGCGAGATGATCACCGGTTATCGTGTCAACCGTGCAGAATTTTTCTGTCGAACAGTGCAGTGCACTTTGAAGAATTTTGGACGTGACGCCACCCCCTTTGTATCTGCGGCTTGACAGTCATATCTGCTATATCACACGTGTGATGCATATCTCGGCGGTAACATATATATATTTCAGACTTATCAGACTCCCGGATCTATTCCTCCTTCCAAACCACTTATAACCATCATGTACCTGAAAATAAGCTGGGACCGCATGTTGCCGTCGGCCTTCATCCTAGACAGCGGTGGACAAGTAGTCCCGGCGTTTCATCATGTCGATTCAGCCCTCTACGTCAATGTTCGGCATTCTGAATGATAGGCTAAACGGGGTAAAATCGACCTTACTACAATGCGAAAAGGAACTATCACACATGCTTTATCTACCGCTTCTTCGTGGTCGCACCCGGAACACTGCACTCTACGTTGCGCTGCCAAATATCTGGTATCGCCGACAGATGCTCGGTCCGATTTCGTCATACTGAGCTTTCGTATGACATGATGTATAGAACTCAGGCTGTACAATCATGAACCCTGGGAGCAAACTTAAAGAAGAGAACTCACCAATGACGCCAACAGAGAGCCTCCGAACCAGACAGCGTAGCTAGGAGACAGAAAAAGCGATGAGCCTCCTTGACCCACCACAGCAATTATAGTTTTTACCGTTGGCGCTTGTGCGAAATGACTTCGACTTCAACCCCGGAGGACTGAAATGCAAAACATCAGAATGCTTTCGACGAATTACCACATGGACCTAACCTTTTGGGTACTACCACTAGAAATTACGCTTGCTTCGAGCCGGCGATCAACCAATTGTTTGAGGTCCCGTTTGAGTCGCTGGCCAAAGTGCTGGAACATTGTGGAACCTCCCGACAACACGATGTTCTGTCCGCGATTTTAGGAAATAAGCTCGGCAAGTAGGCGGAGCTTACCTTATACAACCCGCGGCGAACGTCAATGGGCGACGCCTGAATCACATCATCAACGATTTCGGGCAGTGGCGTCAAAAAGTCGGACGAGTAGATTTCCGGATTGAAGAAGATTTCAGGAGCAAGGAAGCGTTCATATCCGATATCGATGGAATATTTCTACGCAGTATCAGCCGAGGCAGTGTACTCGTTGATTATGAACTCACCTTTCCGGTGACGTTGTGTTCGCCGTCGTACCTCTCGAAGTATTTATAAGGCTCGGCATCATACTTTCTGAACTCTTTCACGATGTCTTGACAAACGTAACTGTAATCTTCTTTCACCTTCGACGCAATTCTTAGCTGATCGTCCGGCGGAACCCTGTCCGTTTCACCGCGCTCCCGCAGAAGATTGAGCACGAACTGCGTGATGTCGCGACCGGCAATAGGAATGTGTTTGATAGCACTTCCTATCACGTAGCCTTCCGCACAAGGAATTACGTGGGTGACGCCATCACCGGAGTCAATGACTGTGCCCGTTAACGTTCTGTCTGTGACTCTGTTGGATGACCATGATGCTGCAAGTGCTAGCACTGCTTGTACAGCAATATAGAGACCTTTGATGTTGAATGACTCGAAGAATATTTCAGCTGTTTGTTCTCTGTTCTCTGGTGGATTAAGGGGTGGCTCGGTCTGATGGTTCCAGATAAATACCACATCTCTATTGCGATTGCAGGCGACTGACCAATAGGAAATAATGATCCTCAGGCTCTGCGCGCAGGTATTTGAAGATCGTCTGCTCCCAGTAACGTTCCATATGATCCCAGTTGTCAATCATACCATGACGAATAGGGTAGTGCACGCCATAGCCAGGCGTCCTTGCGTTCGCTACCGCTTCGTCGCCGATAAGGAAATCAAGGTCTTCGATGCCTCGTTTCGACGCAAGGTTACCGGGTTTTGCTGGGATCGGAGGTCCTCCACGTGTGGGTTGAGAAGTAGGGCCACGTGTGGCTATCGCTGTCGGAAACACACTGCGTTGGGGTCAGTTGGGTCAAACCGTAGCAATCCAAACGCGAGAACTCACAATGAGGGATCGGAGTTGCCCGCAAAACTGAGAACATGTGTCAGCATCGATGCCGAGTCTGATGAGTTAGATACATACCCTATCTTTGAGTAACCAGTACCATTATCACAGATGATGGGCGCGAGCTGCGACATCGTTGTGTCGTGCTATGCAATCTCTGGAATCGGAAGTTGCTGCGAAATGACTTTGTTTGGTCTAGTGTGGCAAAGGCTTCAGATTCTAACATACATAAACAACGGGCCGGGCCGGGCTTCCCAACCGCACTCAGCCTGAGTCACTTAAAACTTTGTCCAGGGTTCAAATGACATTTCCCCAAAGTTGGTAGAAACATAGCCCAAGTTGAAGTTTACCATTCACCCTTCATTCATTTCCGGACATAGTGCTCAGGTTAACTTGGCGACATTTCTGCTTCCCATTTCATGACTGGTAGTCCATGGTTGCCTCTGTCTCGGCTTATTATAGCGCTTCTACAGACTGCTGGTTTTAAAAACATTTTTCGCGGACTCCAGTAAGGAGCAGCATTGCATCACCTCGCCGCGCGGCCGAAGTCTCATTTGATAAACGATATCATACGCTCCTGCGGACGTCGTCGGCGTGTCCCGCCGGACCACAACCGGAAAGGCGGTTCAAGTTGGAATTCTCCGCCGCTGTTCAAATTTCTTACTTGAACTATAACAAGCACGAGTTACTCAGCGCACTGACTCTGTTTAACGCTCAACCTTCCCGCCCTCTCGCCAGCACAAGAATGACCCCTATCAACATACTTTTGACAGGCCCGACTGGTACGTCCAACAACATCCTTGGGAATACCCACGTTGATAATAATGAACTATAGGATATATCGGCGGTTCGGTCCTTTCAGCTCTCCTCCGTCATCCGAGACTGGACGAATTCAAAGTCACCGTTCTCGTTCGTTCCGAAGTGAAAGCGTCTCGCCTTAGGGCAGTCCGTGTCACGCCGGTGGTAGGCTCATACGACGACTCTATCCTGCTCAAGAACCTTGCATCCCAAGCCGATGTTGTGATTGCATGCGTATGGACCGTCCAACTTATCTCGCATTCTCGACAATTACTGAATTCGATGTTCGTAGGCGGATGCTGACAACTTAAACGCCACAAAAGCTATACTCGGCGGATTAAAGCAGCGCCATCGTGACACGGCGACCACCCCTATCTTTATTCACACCGTCAGCCTCGTCTCTTTTTCTCTTGTTTCACATGGTGCGCTAATCAATCCTTGCATAGTCTGGCATAGGTGCGCCGCTGCACTTTGTGTTGTCTTTGGACTCTTTCAGAGTACAGTTACTCCAGGCGTGCTCATCGACAACGCGGAAGGCAACTATGCATCTGATAAAATATATTCAGATTTCAATATTCACCGGCTAGAGTCTTTGCCGCGTACTCAACCCCACAGAGAAGTTGATATTGCAATAACAGACGCCAGCGAGGAAGGTGCGACCCAACATTTTTAACAATGAATCTCTAGGTTTATGATTGTTTAGAATATGTCAAGACTTGCATTATTTTTCCTGGTTTGGTCTATGGCATCGCCCAGACACACCTCGTTTCTCTTGGAATCCAGAATCCGCATTCTCGACAGATTCCTGCCATTATACGTGCGGGTATCAATCGGCACCAGGGTGGCGTGGTCGGCAAAGGCATGAACGTCTGGTCACACGTACATATTGAAGATCTTGCATGTTTGTACATGCATATCTTCGATGCCGCCATCAGCTCTTGCCGTCTCTATGTGGACCGCATCGGCATGTACTTCGCGGAGAGTGGGGAATGTGAGGTTGGGGAGATCTTCCGGGAGGTGGCGAAAGAACTCAGCGCTCGAGGATGCGGCGGGAGTCGTCCAACGATCTTCACCGAAGCAGAGATGGATAAATATACATTTGTAAGCCATTGAACGTCCGACCACCAACTTGGGACTAAATTGGGTTTCAGACTCGAATGATAGGTGCCAATGCCCGTGCCAGAGGAGAGCGCGCGAGGTCAATCGGATGGATGCCAGTGCATGGCATGCGATCCTTGTTGGAGAGCATTCGCGATGAGGTGACGGCGCTGATGGGCACAAAGGAAGCAAATCATTAGCTGAGCAATATATTTGGCGATTCCGATTCCCGAGTGAGTAGATTCGAATCTGTATGACTAGTTGATAATTCACGGACAGCACGCATCGATGTGGGTGTTATCTCCTAACCTTGGTAACGGACCGCATTAACTGAGTTCATCAGGTTGTTGGTCACCATGTTACATTTAATTAATATTGCCATTCTAGTCTGAGGCTTATTTTGCACCCGCTATAAGCTTATCTGTATCAACTCTTTTACCTCGAGTCCCCCACTCATGTTTGAACGCACTGGACCGTAACTGAACCTCCTTCAAGTCCGCTTTCCACTCATTCCGGCTCACGCTCCTTGTTTCGCATCGATCCAGTTCAAACTCTATGGCGCCGCACCTCTTTCCCCGTCAAGGGGACTCACCAACTACCAACAACTACCTTGCAGTCGGCCTTATTGCTGGCTTTGTTGGTTTGGTTGTATTACTATGTTTTATATGTCACTTCTGTCTTCGACGATCCAAAGCGAACCAGAGAGGGATCGAACAACGTGGAGGTGTAACGCGACCAATGATGTCGGAATTGGACCCTTCATCGAAGAGGTAAAGGGTCGAACATTCTAGTCCTATTGCGTGCTAATTATCTACTCAAGTATGCCACCTCCACTTCCCTTTAGCCGACAGAGGCTCACGGCGTCGATCGTCATGCCTGAAAAAACAATCATTCGCAAGCCGCCGTCTTCTCAGGGGTTGTCTGGCAAGGCAGTCATTCCGTCTGACCCTCAGCCTCCACCTCTTCATCCTTCTTCCCCATTGTCCGTCCAACGTCCACTGTCTAAAACGTCCACCGCTTCCCCTCGTCCACGTTCTATGTCGCTCCTTAACCCAGCATGGTCCCGACAAAGCAGAGCCTCATCTTACGCCCAGTCCTCTTTCCCTTCTGGACCGAATTCTCGCCCGTCCTCTTCCCGTTCCACATCTTCTACTCATGGAGCGAGACATGTACGTCAACCTTTCGAGCCCGCCCTCCCGGATGAGCTGGCTCTCCGATGCGGCGAGTACCTTACGGTGCTCCAATCTTTCGACGATGGCTGGTGCCTCGTCGGTCGAGATACCTCACGCTTCTCCCGCGCTTCCCGTCTTTCCGTTTGGATGAAGAATGGTGGAAAGACCGATGCCGACGATGTCGACATTGGGCTCGTACCCGCATGGGTGTTCATCAAGCCACTCCACGGCGTCACCGTCACGCGGCCTTTCCGCAGCTTGAGCGTCAACGCGCTCAATTTTGATGAAGCACCCAGTGATGCGAGAAACGCCATCATTTCTTGGTCGAATTTTTCGTGATGTGGATGCTGTTTCAGCCCGTCGTCTCACTCGATACCCTTGATCATCGTGATGTGCATTGGTTTCATTGTAGGCTGTGCAGCGCGCAGCCTGCTTGTTGTTTTGCTCGTGATGTCATTTTCGTTTTCTCATTTTTCTCCCCTCAAAGTACTTGCGCATAGCGCGAATAGGATCTACTGGTGTCGGGATTGTGAGTACTGTAGCATTCTTTTTGCCGCCGGAATAAAGTACCCGTGTTTTATTGTTTCAGAAATGTATCTTCCCTGGCGTGTGCGAAAGTTCCGTGTGATGATAATTGCAACAAGAACGTCGATCACGCCACCACGGTTACCATCATGGGCCCACGGCGTGCGTTTCACGTAAATTTATCTAATTATAGATACCTATCTTGACAGATCTCATCGCCCTTGCATACGTGGCTCGCCGAGTCAAAGCAGTCCAACTGGGCTTTACACCCAAGATCATTTGATGGGTCGGTCGCCGTTATCTCTGTGTGACTTTCCCGCTTCGATCGTTTTACTTGGATCCGATCCTCAATCAGATTCGACGATCGCGTCGGCCTTTCGGGTTCAACATGAAGACGCCCATATTCACGGAGGCAAAGAAGTTGTGACAGAGCGACGTGAAACGATAGTCGTATTCGATCCGAGTTCCTGACGTCCCCTCCAAAAAGTAACAAAAGGGTATGCACGGCAAGCCGAATCTGGAGAGGACGTGCATGCACATGCAAATGAAGAAACATTTTTCTAGTCTCAAAACCCGATGTGTCGAGTTTCGTTTAGGTAGCGGTCACGCTGACATCCGAGGTTGGCCGGGGGGAAGACCAAAACGGATGGTGTCGAGACTACAGTAGTAATGTTTTGCCGAAATGGGGTTCAAACCTTTTCAAAATGCATGCGGGCCTACATGCGGAACAAAACTTAAGGGGAGGACGGACCGTGGTCTAGACTGGTCAGCTCCTTTTGTTTCTTTTCATTTAGGCGGACTTGGTTCAGCTCTCACTCGGCGTCGCAATCGAAGAGCTATCCAGTAGTGCAATGAACAAGCTCATATATCCACTGGCATACATATTGACAAAGAGTAGCATAGAAAGGGAAGCATGTAGGAATGGTTGTCCTCCGAGTCGAACAAGGGGGTATAGAGAGCCGTGGTGAATATTAACTACGACCGACATGAATGAGTCAAAAGGAATCCAAGGGGAGAAAGATAATCCTGTTTAGTCCCGCACGGCGACATCACGCATGTGCACGAGCCGATGTCTTCGGAGGTCACCAAGAGAAGTTGAGTCAAACAACATTGTCTGACTCCGAACCGCCCTAGATAGCGCCCAGAAGCGCCTAGATGGATTCCGCTTTCGACGTTGAGACGGACGTGCGCGTCGGAGTGAATGGGTCGGCGAGCAGTTGGAGGGAGCGGTACTATACATGCCAGGTTCTTCCACTCGAATTGTGCGACACTTCGGAACCATCTTGCACTAGCTTCAAGTTACTGTGCCTTCAACTCGGCTAAGTACCCTTCCATATGTCGGGGCAATTCGGAATGGTCAGATTATCCTGATAGTGTGTTTCACGATGTGCTCGCCGACCTTGAACGAGTGAAAGCCTAGAGCAACACGATTTGAACATGATAGCCGTTAGCATCCTGCTGATCCGGGCTCAAAAAAATAAAAATAAATTGAATTGAAAGGCACAATTTCGATGGCCAAGTCTATCAGGCCCTACTGATTAATACTCGTAGAATGTCACATAGCGAAAGTGAGGTGGTGGGAGAGATAGAGGCAAGGAACATATGAGAGGGGAATATGGTATGACGCATGATGCCGACTCGGCACGAGTCTCGGATCTGTCCGAGCTCGTTCCTCGCCCGACCAAGGACAACGAACAAACTGATCAGATGCAAGAACTCTGAGATCGAACATCTAAAGCGTTCGTGGGCGACGTTATGCATGGCAGCTCTCCATCGCCAAGCCATCAAAAGCCGGAGATATCAACCCTCCTAATACATCTGGGTTGTGGCCGGATCCAGTCGTCCGGACCAGGCTTGATAGTGTCCCACATCTCTTCGGTGAGGCTTTCTATGACCATGGTTCGCAAGTCGGAACTGGTCAGTCTCTCGGGATGCGGGCCATCAGGACCTGGACCTGGCGGCCCCGGGTACGGTGGCCTGGGACCTCTGCCCCTCCGAGGAAAACCGACAGGCCACGTAGGCAGCCAACACATCTCCTGTCGACCATTCATGAGTCATCATATATTGAGAAATAGACATACCAGGTACACATGACCGCGCGACAGACGCACCTCGGGGTCACAGTCAGAATCGCACTTCACCCATACGTTCCAGTCCAGCCACGCCATCAGGCGGGTCAAGTCCTCTGTCCAACCATTCCAAAGGGAAGTCACCTCAGAAATGTCGGGGGATTCCTTGGTGTTTAATAGCGGATCGATGCCTGCGTAAACACCCGCGGCCCACATCTTCGTCACCACACGGCAAATCTCTCGCGTGGTACCCCGCACAGCCTGAAGAAGTAATTTCTCTGAATCCGTCATAGAGTCTAACTCGGATTCCATGGAGAACGTATGTGTCGTCGCACATAGCTTGTATATGGGAATTGTCCACCCCAACTCAACCTTGTCTGATAGGTCCGTTGGTGTGGCTGAGAAAAGGAGGTAGGGTGTCAGCATGATTCTCAGCTGGGATTGAGTTTTGTTAGCGAAGTCGAA
>QGOI01015521.1:0-34762 GCA_003313885.1 Boletus sp. MG55 | reverse complement strand
AGCAACCGCGCATGATTAAACGTGAGACCCAGCAGTGGCCCGTGGCTGTCAAGTCCGACTCTCACCAACGGCGGTCCTCCGTGTAACATTTCCGAGCCCGTAGTACTACTGACGCTAGACATTTCTTGCGTTGTGTTCCATGGGTTCGCTCTGTTCGAGACCTGGTACTCATTCGGGCGGCCACCAAGTGCTGGGCAGAAGTACTGCGTCATCCTCAAACGTGCAGAATTATCAAAGTACCACCGATGTCCGTGCCGCAGCTGCAGAAGCCGCTGAGAGGAGACTGAAATCGGTAAGTACATCGGTTCGACCTTCTGGAGACGATTCACGAGGTCTGTCTCTCGACATTAGGCACAAGCACGCGGAATTCATGCGTCGAATCCGAAGCGGGGTCGTCTCGCAGCCCAGCTCGAAGCATCGAAGTCAGCCAAACCTGTGCCTGCATCGAGGCAAGAAGAACCACTTGTGGTGAGTGGGAATCTGATTTGACTACTCCCCTGCCACTTTTCATCAATTTCACCGCAGTGGGACTGAAATTCGAATGAAATCTTTGTCGATGGCAACCCCAGCTGTGAGTCTGGCATGTGGGCCGATATATTGGGGCACCATTCAAATATTCATCCCTGACCACCAGGTTTTCTCGTGCTTCATCAAGAACACGATCGCCGTGGCCACCTTTCAATTTCTATCGGAACCGGCACCGTATCAGCAAGCACGATTCCATTTCGCTCCAAGTAGGATTCATTGATTCACCCCTCGGGGTTATCTGTGTCAGTCGAGCGGACCGCCGGTGACCGGTGAACCCACGAGGCTCTAACACGTTTATTTAATGTTACTTGGACATCGAATACTTACCATGTTTATTATTGCCAACCCCGAGTTCCCATGATCGAGATCAGTGGATATCTGACGCCACCTCAAAAAGGTCCATTGAATGGCTATCATTGAAAGCTCCGTTTGATCGCTGGCTTTTGGTTAGGGATGTGCTGTAGAGATAATTCCGAGGCGCCAATATGCTGAATCGACGAGGATGATTGGCAAGCATGAGACCGAACACCTGAAGCCACGTGGCAGTGCCGGTCTGTCGTCACACAGCCTGCAGTCTTGAACTTGCTCCGTTTTGCTTGTAGGACGAGATACGTTCTCTGGATGGGACTGAAACACGTATGGTACCGGATAGTTCCCACTCACGCACTACGGGAAGCCTACCTGTTCAACTGGAAATGACCGCTCGATGGAGGAGAGTCCTTTGGGAGAGGTGTCCATACCCTGACAATTTCATACCACCAGATTCATTCTTATCGGCCTTGCGGCGAAACCGTCAGTGAATTTGCTGAGAGTCACGAATTTGATTGCTAACCATGTCCTCCAGCCAACTTCACACCATACAGTTATTGGCCGCTGGTTTTCCTGTGCTGTGCGATCACACAACATCTTGGGACGGTTTTCATCTTCCTCGCGATCTTCGTGAGACTGAATGATCGCTCACTTGACGCTCGCGTGTTGCTCTGGATATCGGTGTCTTGTTCTGTGCTAGGATATGGCATATGGGAGATCCTCCATAGTTCTAATCCTAGCCATATGCCGTCAAATCGTTCGTTAGGTTACATCGATTCCAGCCTCTCATTGAAGCCATCTTTCTTAGGCTCAAAGGCATTCAAGTCATCATTGTTGGTCTTCCTTGCTCTCATGGGTCTAGCCCCCGTCCTGAGAACTTTGACGGCTGCAACTTCGTCGGACTCCATATGGGCGTTGTCGGCGTGCCTCTTTCTTCTCAACACACTCCTGGCCGATTATAGCTGCACGAGGCCCGGATTCTTTACTCAGGAAAGGTATGTTGTCACCTCTTTCGTGAAGTTGGTTTCATCCTCACAGCCAACAGGCTAACGTCCGTCTTATCCATGAACGCGGCGATATCATCGTCCGTTGTTCTTGCCTCACGTTTGCCTGACGACCTCTCAGTATTCTCACTTGTTCTCTTTGCTGTGCAAATGTTTGCCCTGTTTCCGTTATTGCGTCATCGATTTTGGGTAAATATCTTTTGTCACTGCGACGAGCCGGTAACGTTGAACGGATTCACAGGGCATTTCAACAGCGTTGCAAGTTTTGGTGACGTTATCAATCACTGCAGTGTCACTTATCCTCGTCACACCCTTGTCGACGCCTATAGCCACAATGATGACAGGCGTGTACATTGCGGTAGCTTTCATTGCTCCAGGGGTGCTTGTCTGGGCGCAAAAATACAAAAAGCACGTTATCTCGTTAATCTTATGTTATGCACCATTGACATCTATCCGGCCCTCCAGCGAAATCAGAGGGCCGTGGGATGTTGCCACTCCAAGACTAAACTGGATTTAATCATGTGTGGGCATGGTCGACACACCGATGGGAATGGGATCGTCACCGCCTTTCCATCAATGGGTTTGCCTCTGCATCAGGGCCACGCGATAAATTTCCGCTCAGAATCTTACCTTGTCCGCGGCCATGAATAAGATTAGTACCGCACACGAGATCCTTGAATGTGACTCACTAGCCATCAGTATATTTCCGACTGGTAAAGATAACGTTGCGTATTGCACGGATAAGTATATGGTGAATATGTCGTGCATTGAAGGTATCATATTACATGCAACACTATATGTGACAGATGATTAGAAAATATGTGAACATACTAAGTACTTAGAGTTAGTAAAACAGTAGCTTTCAGTCTGTGTCCAACCGAAGACTGAGAGATGCACAATAGAATATCGTCTGCCGTCAATTCTGCGTGTTGGTCTTGTCGCCCAAGTCATTCCATGTCAGGGTCATCATTATGCAAACGTGGTCGCTTGGAGCCAGTAGCCACTCCCATCCCAATACCTCTTGCTTCTAGCACCTCCATTGCCACCTTTGCCGCGCCCTCCGAAGACTTCTTTGTGCGTGTCCGCGTTCTCCGCAGCGCCCCAAATGCTTGTGCTTTGATCACCGCCAGGGTGCCGGAAATGGGTGGAGCACCAGGAGAGGGCGACCGCGACTCCCTGTCAAGACCACGGCGTGGTCGCAATTTGGGGAGCTGAGAGTAAGAGTTTGACTCTCCCTCGCTGCTTCCTCGTTCGTGCTGGGAACCAGTATCACTGCCAGAAAAATGAGGTATAGCAGGTAGCAACTGGCGTTCGGGACCAGAGTTCGCTCGCCTAGGGCCGATCCTGTATCGGACGCCGTCACTTCCAGCACCGGACATCGAAATATCGGCCGTTCCACCGTGAAGCGTAACTTCAGCGCCGTGGGCGCTCGAATGCCTGCGGTAGTCAAACTCTGGTCTTTCTTGACCGATTGAAGCTTCTGGCGGGAAACTGAACTGAAACGGTGACGTCAATGACGTGGTGGATGAAGAAGGTGGCGTCGACGTGGTTGGTGATATCGACCGGCTACCCGGGAAAAGGTAAGGAGTTGTTTCCAAGTGATTTAAAGGTGCTTTCTGGTCGTCTACGAAGGAGCGATTCACATACATATCGGGCGAGGTCAACGTGGGTGACCCTGGTCAATGAGGTCAGGGATGATAAGATTGGCCGTGGGATGAAATTTACCGCTGGACGAGGACGTTTGTGGGACATTTTGGGCCCACGCTGCATCACGGTTCATCGTCTGAACGGGATAAGAATACTGGCCAAACTTTGAAACGCGATTACCTCCCAGCTGCGGGGTTGGCCCAGCGGTGGGGAGATGATCGGTATCAACCCCAGGGTAGGACAAGGATGGAGATTGCGCTGGATAATTATGATTCAGAGGGCCGTATGCGCCATTGCACAGAGATGCAGCGTCATCACTTGTCTGGAAGCCCATGCTGTCGTCACTGTAGTGGCTACCGTGCGAGGTGGGCAGGCGATTTGGAATGATATTAGACGGGGTGTGCGTGGAAAAGGTGGAGGGGAGGGGCGGCAAGTCATCGGACTCGGGCGCCTGTCCCGTCTTGCGTGCTTGCCAGAGTGCCCTCCAGAACTTTTCGCGTTCGCGTAACTCGTGTTTCAGACGGGCATTGTCTTGCCTGAGCTCTCCAGCCTCCTGGCGGGCCTCGCGACAGGAGTCCTGGAGTTGAAGGACGACGGACTCAAGGGATGTGACTGGGGGGGAGATCATGAGCTGGAGATGGAAGGAGAAAGGAGGGGACGCTGACCTGTCTCCTCAAGGGTGGCGATGTAATTGGCACGCCTAAATATATATGCGATCAGAGAACAGGGGAGGAGGGAACGGGGTCAAGATCACCTCTGGCGGAAGGCGGCTTGTGCATCGGCATTTTTCTTCTTGCGGAGGGCGATATCGGACATGCGGGCGACAGAATCGTCGATGTCGGTCTTGAGTTCGGACTTGTCGTCTGGGGGGGAATGGCCAGCTTCGAGCTTGTTCGGCATAGGGAAGGAGAAGGGATGGAAAGGAGGGTTTGAGCGATGAACTGGAGCGACGGAGGAGGTTTAAAATGGTATGGAAAAAAAAGAATTCGAATCAAGGGCACGAGGAGAGGGCCGCGGTGTGATCGAGTTAAGCGAGCGTATTTACAATCCAGTCCGTTCAGCGTGGCAGCTCCTCACCCTCCCGGACCAACAAAAATCGAGCTCATTTTTTGACTTATCCTCGTCCTGTGTTGTGTGAGCAAGTGACTACCAGGGAAACCACGCCGCCTTCTCCTCCCGCGTGTCCGTGATCAGTGTGATGCGGCTAGTCGCAATACATGGATCTGCATTCATTCCCGACCGGACAGCCAGTCCCCTGCCCACAGCTTCCAGGAACCCTGGCCCGATAGAATCTCGCCCGCTGATTGCGATCACCAAGCCTGTTGTCGCGTTAACGTTCATCTCGCAACCCTGTCACAGCGGCTGCTTCAGGTGCCACTCTTCTGTTCTGTTTTGTTCTGTTCACACCGCAATGTCCGGAAACTCACCAAACGCGCTTGCGCCAACCCATGACCGGTGACCCCAAAAAGGCGCATCAGCTCCTCCCTTTCCTCCTCTTCGGCACTCGTTGTCATCTTGGACACCCGTAAATCATGAACCAAAAGGATACATGGACAACGAGGCCGCGATGCTGACTCACGGCCCAAAATCACGCCCCCTCTTCCGTTATGGTCATGTCCCGACTACCTCCATCTCGGCTTCCTCTTCTCCTTCTGGCTCCTCCCCTTCCATATCGAGCACCTCCATCGTCGTCCCATCCCCGTCCAACACACAAACCACTCTGCGCCCGACTCTCCCGTTCACCGCCAGTGACACCGATCCGTTGTTGAACCCACACAATCGGCGGCATTTAGTGATCGGAATCGGATTGCACGGAAGCTGAGCCATGCCGTCAGGTCTCAGCAAAAACATGGCCAGAACACGAGACTTACATGCCCCTCCTTCCATCTCTGCAGCACGCTTGCCATCATATCTGTTCGTGCGGGACCGCTTACGTATCTTTCTGATTGGAGTATGTGGTACCCGAGTGTGGTGTAGTCTACCGTAGCGATGAATATCGGGCCTTGGACATAATTATGGTTAATACACGCAGTTCGATACAGGCGGAATGCGCCCTCCTTACCCTGGGTCTCCTTGGCTCGGTAGACGAGGATCAGGGTCTCGTCGTCAAAGAATTCAATATCCAATACATCAACCTCGGCAGTGACTTTCCGACCGAACCCGTGCACGGAGCACTCTAAAAGAGTGACCTGAATCTCATCGTGGACTCCCGCCACATATCGACCGTACGGCATTCGGCACACACACACTTTTTTGTATATATTTAGTTGACAAAAGGCGATGAAACCAAGTCACTCACAAAGCCCTTGTCCTTCTGAATTCACATGGACGGCAAGATACTGCAGGTGGTGATCTGGCTATAAAGACCGATATTTAGGTCAATATCACCCCACCGCGAAGAGCATGCTGTTTACCTCGTTTTGATTGCTAACCACTCTCTGACGGAGAAAATGACATGTACCATCTATGGGAATAGAGTTTGCGTGCGGCTGGGTGGCTCCACCGTCTACCGACACAGTAGCGGATCGAGCAGCGGCTTGAGAAGCTTCTGCAAAGACCCGTTGACACCGGGAAGCTATTTCCTGTACGAGCGCGTCCAGATTCTTGTCCAGATGTGAAAAATCATTCGACGCAGCTTTCTGAAACAACCAATCGACCTCATGTAAAGGACATGAATATCCACTTCAAAAAAAAACCTACTGGCTGCCACGATGTTTGTGATGGGTCTTGCAATGCGGCACGAGCCAATTGTAGCACCTCGTCAAGCACCTTACCGGAAGGTCGAAAGTACGAGAGGTCTCCAGGATTGAATTGGGGAAGTGACCCCGTAAACCATTCGTCAATCTTACTGGCCATGAGCCCGGATATTAAGTAACCGTTGACTTCGAGGATGTCGTGATCTGGATTAGTGTGTGACTCCGCACTCGGATTCGCGACAACGGTCTCTGAATAGATCTCAGACAGGAGTCGACCGGAAAACGAGTAAACGTGTGGTACAGACCATGCCGAATGAAAGACAGGAACTGCTTGAAGGCGCCAAGTTCCCTCCTCGCTTCAGCAGCCAGCCATGAGGAAATGAATATGCCACGCTCAATCATTTTCAAGCTAGATTTCACATAATCCGCACTGAGGCCAAACAATATAAACTGTGGCCTTATTTGGAATTAAAATCCACTACGTCACCATTAACTCGAGGCTACTCACATGTATGACCACCCAAGAATTTCATCCAGGATGATGTGTAATCTCTGGAAGGCAGGAATGATGCGTGTAGTCGCATAATCACGCATCCTTGTTAGTGATTCGGTGATTGAAGAATCCCATTTTTGAAGAGCCTTCAAGGGGCGTGAGATTGGGAGCTAATGATCGAGAGAAACCTACTCGTTCGCTGTTTTGTTCATTGCTTGTGATGAAGTCCGTTAGTCCCTCTGACCCAGACCCTGTCACAAGCAAGGTGGTAAGGTCTAAGATGACGTTGGGGTTCTGATCTGTGCAGACGTGGATATGTCACCGGAATAACACAGAATAGAATACCTACGACCGTATTGCTCCCTGAGTCTTCTTTCTAGAGCTTGTACCCACTTAATCCCGATGTCCCTAGCTCCTGTGAATGATTCTGATCCAAACCAACTTTCTCGAACCTCGTTGACGACGCGCATTATATACCATGTCAATTCGCGAGCCGCAGACGAGAGTCGCGCGAAATCGCACACTTTGGGTGTTGCAAGAAGTGGGATGTCGATGACGAGAGGTTGCATTCCCGTTGATAGCAAGTCAGAGTTAAGTGACTGCGGGTGGAGGAAGATCAGTGGTTTACAGGGGTGTTTGAACAAAGTAGCAGATGGCAATCCATCGGGTAGAGACACAGATCCCAGGAAATAGCTTCCATCTAAGAAACAATGAAGAACGCCCCGCTCGTCAACTAGAATGAGTAAGCTGTCTTCGTTTTCTCGTGCTCGTGCGGAAGGCTTCGACTCTTCCGTTTTGTCATGAGCACCATGACTTTGACTGGAGGAAGCAATGGAAGCATCTTCCAAGAATGGAACCAAAGCTGGCCACTGCTTGATCACTGCTGGCGTAGACTGCTGCAAAGCAATGCGTGTCTGCGTCCCCTGAAAGGCGAATAAATCGGTTGCACTGGACAAGAGGTCAACGATATGTTGAAATTGATCAGATTGACCTACGTCATATTTTCACCGTTTTCCTTAAGATGATCAAGCAAAGGGAGTGTTTTAAGAATAGACAACGCCGAACCAGTCTAGACAACAGCTAAGGGCTTTGTCAATTTGACAAGAACAACTTACTTTTACCCCATTGCGCTTGAATATGTCGGGGATGACGCCGCTTGCTGGGGAGTGATGACCAGCGAACCACCAAACTCCAGAGATGGGTTGAATTGCTTGAGGAGCACTCTGGTGGAAAGGTATGGACAAGCAACGTTCGACGTGCCCATCTTGAACGGAATGAAGAGTAACATGCGCGGAGTCCCGAACTATTGCTATTGTCTGACCTGAGTGTATGATCATGAGCTAGAGCAAACGCAAGAATGAGGATCAAAACTCACCGCTGGGACTCCAAACTAAAGCAACAACCGTAGCTGAAGTATCATCATCTTCCCCAACATCTACTTCCCACTTCTTTGAACCTTGCAGCTTCCAAAGGCTCAATTTATCATGCCCGCCAAGTCGCGATATTAAGACAATCAAATCTTTGTCCGGACAACACGCTGATGAAAGCAGCCGGCATGGCGAAGGCAAACGGAGGGTAGCGAGCGACGCAAACGCATTGCTTTCCATTGAGAAATACAATGAGTCGGATCCAGTAGATTTGTCTTGTCGGACTCTCTGGCGAAAAACTTTTGAGACGTGAAGTCATCCGAAGTTAATTAAAACCCTTCGCGGTGTAGGATAGAGGCTTCGCGCCACGCGAAATGGTGCTTCCCACAACTACTTCAGGAATCTACCCGTTTTGTTCTCCGCAAAGTCAATGGTATCCTAGTACTTCGAGCTTCAAAGCTTCAAGCTTCAACGCCGTCAAAGTTGGCTGCGCGCCAACTTATTCTGATTTTGTTGTGGATCACGACCGACCGTATTATCGTCTGTCGCCTTTCTGTTTTCCCATTCCACTAACTGCGTCACCCTTTTTCGCTCTAATACCCTCACTGCGTGCCTTCCTTGCAGATAAATCCTGTTCAAACGCGCTCGCTGTGCGTGATCTTGCCTTTGATTTTGGGCCGTGGTTCAGTCGTGTGTGTCCTTTGGTCAGAGCTACCCCGATCTTCCCCGCTTTGGCCGCCTTCTTCGCTGAGCGGATAGCAGCGTTGAGGCCGGCACTATCTCCAATTTCTTTATCCACTTCCATGGCCATTTTACGTCGCTTCGCCTTGCGAGACAAGCCTGCGTATTTATCTCTCTTTGGCTGAAGTACCACCGTCAATAGAAATACTTCGATCTCAGTTTCTGTACTAACTTTGGAGATGTTTTCTGATGTATCTTTCTTCTTCAACGATGCGGAGATTGCAGCGTCACCGTGTTCATGATTTTGTTTGCTCACAGCTATACGCGGCAAAGAGTCAGTACAACTCCCTCAATAAAACCACTTGTCGAACCTGCTGCCTTTGATTTATCTTTCTCAGTCTGGAACCAGGTCCTTGCAGGTCTAGAAAATATTTCGGATTCGTGTTCAACCATGTTCTGACCCTTTCTCAGTTCCATCTCTGCCCGTCGTATCTAAATGTTGAAGTGAGAAGGGGAAGACGACATTATGAGAGGTGGACATACTTGCTTTTCTTCCTTCTCTTCCTGGATGATCGAAGTTATTTCTGGCTTCAAGCTTTCCACTTTCTTAGCCCACCGAGCAACTACGTCCGTCGGAACGATTCTATGTCTGATGTTGTCCTCCTCATTACTGTGCTTGACAACAGCCTTGAGTATTTTGCGATCACCCTCCCCAACCAGCGTTATTGAGCTATTCATTTCAGATAAATATCCTGAACCAAAGACGTCCACACGCACCGACCAGATTTCCCTGCTCTGGCTGTCCGACCCACACGGTGAAAATACTGTGCTAACTGATTGGGCATGTCATAATTAATCACAGTTTCGATGCCCTTGATATCGAGTCCGCGAGCAGCCAGATCTGTTGCCATGAGGAAGTTAACTTGTCCATCACGAAATAGGCGGAGCGCTTCGAGGCGCTAAAAGCTTGTTTGTCAACGCGCTGGCAAACCTGAAGAACACGAATGGCTTGCCTGTTCTTGTGAAAGGTTCCCGTGTAGTTCCTCAGCCTTCATGCCAAGAAGACCGAAAACAATACGGATTTGGTGTGCAAGTTTCTTGCTGCGGAAGAAAACAATGACACCTTGTTTGAATGACCTTTTACAGAGGGTCACGAGCAGGGCAGTCCGATCTGCTTCCTTCTCTGCACGAACTCGCACAAACTCCTGGACGAGCCCTTTGGCAGTTCTATGCTTTGGATCGACGAACAGGCGGACGGGTTTGTTCAACGACATCTTAACCAACTCGTCGACGGAGTCTGTCATAGTAGCAGAGAAAAGCATTGTCTGTCGTGAGACAGGGCAAGCTTTGATGATTTCACCCAGCTCGTCAGCAAAACCTTCCGAAAGCATACGATCAGCTTCATCCAGTACAAGGACATCAAGTGCATCGAGTGTGAATAAAGGCGAATTGCGAAGATGATCGATGAGCCTGCCAGGCGTTGCGATCACAATATCTGGGAATGTTCGTAATGCTGCTTCCTGGGATTTCAGGGATAGGCCGCCTAACACATCTCAATGAGCATAGTTCAAGCGCAAAAACGATATTCACTGACCAACAGCCAAACAACACCTAATGTCGGTATACGCGGCTAACTTAGAGCTGACTTCGAAGCATTGCACTGCGAGTTCTCTCGTGGGCACAAGAATGAGGCACCGCGTCGCAGCCGCGTGTTTCCCTTTCTCTCGATACAGGAGACGTTCAAGTAAAGGAATGATGAACGCTGCTGTCTTCCCCGAACCTGTCACAGCATTCCCAACAATATCTTTGCCCAAAAGAGCAGCAGGAATTGTTGCGGCCTGAATTGGGGTGGGGGAAACGAATCCAAGAGTATTGAGCGCCTTTTGAATAGGACGTGATAAATTCATTGTCAAAAAGGAGGTATGGGTGTCCTGGTGAGCTTCAGATGAAAAGAAAGCTGCTTTGCGATCCTTCTCTGCCTGCGTCTCAACTTCCGAACTGTCCGAAGATTCAATGTCCTCGGCATCGGTGACTTGCTCCTCCGACTCAGAATGCTCATCGGATGTTGCCAGTGGGTCCTCGTCTTCTTCATCATGGGATGCGTCTGCTTGCTGGAGAATGCTCGTTTCACTCGAAAAATCGCCATCGCTTCCTAGGCCACTTTCTTCGTGGACATCATCTTCGTCACTTCGTTTGCGCTTTGCGCTGACTTGCTTCAGCTTTCGCCTGTGGATGATCTCGTCTATGGACACTGGATCCTATGGGTAGTCCAACAACGCAAACTTAAAGTAATGAAATGTCGAAGAGAAGAATGCTTACGGGCTTGGCTACTTTTTTCACGACGTCTTTCAATCGATCAGACTGAAGCAGCTCTACGTATGGGTCCTCCGATAGGTCAAAGTGAAAATCAGGATCTATACGATACTCTTCTTCTTGCTTGGACGTTTCATTGTGCTTCCGTGCACGTTTTTCGTCATCAGAGTCTATAGTCATAATGAAATCCATGATGGTGTAAGAACTCACGACGCGACTGTAGCAAGTTGTAGTAGAACAACCAATTGCTTGCCATCCACCATGCCTATTACCAAACAAAGACAAACATTATTGCGGCCCACAAGTTATCCGGGTGCCGCAATATGCAAGCTCCATTCAGAATTATGAATCGTGAATCATTGCCAATATAGTCTCCCAAACCAGACTTTCGAGACCAGAAGACAGGCGTTCTGATCTTACGAAGTTGCCAACAGGGCAGGCAGACCGTCGGTCAGTATTCCCCACTGATGAATCCATCGACTCGTCTGACTCCGAGTCCGTCGTTTCTACCGTCGTTGTGTCCCCTGGGCGAGACAGCGCAGATCATCAATGGTCGAGACCCTCTTACTCAAAGGCATATCGGTACGATGATATGATACTCACAGGCCAATATGTCAGCATACGAACAAGTTGGGACTCGCCGATATTGGAACCACTGCTGGCACGAATCCGCGTTCTTTGTGAACTGCCTTCTCCACGAGCTCTCTCTATCTTTGGCTGAACAGTCGCGATTTACGCTTCAACACGAAATATTCAGGTACTCGCACTGATCTTTAAGCGTACATGCAAGTATAATTTCAATTTCATTGTCTACTAGTATAGGCTCGCTCGTATTTAGCACAATACTAGTAAGAGGGGAAATAGAAGATCACCTAATTAGCAGCTTTCCGTTATCAGTGTTCCAGACGACACATCGCTGCAGATGTCGATGTTTCAATCTGTGACCCGGGGATTCGACACCGCATGAACGGATCTGTGATCGCCGTTGCAAAGTGGATTTCTCAGCGAGGTCATTGTCTCCCTCAAGATTGAACAGACACGACCCGCACTTCAGCACTAGGTCGGTTTCAGGAAATCGCCTGCGCTTGTGGCGTGGATAGCGGGTCGTTCTTGGAATATACCACGAGAGGACCATATGCTGGAGTCATCCCAGACCACGCCAATGGGGTATCCCCATGATGAGTACCATTATCAGGTTTAACATACACGTCAAACCTGAAGACACTGACAAGGACTCACGGGACCAGAGTACGGCAAATGTTGGGATTGGGACAGAGGATGATGTTCATGCCAGAAGCGCCGCGGGCTTGTTCAAATCTGGATGCCTTGTCACGTGCAGTGAATGAATGAAATGCCTCTCGCTCGCATTTCAGAAAATGATTACAGCAACTTCAACCTAGGTCACGGTTCGCATCCAAATGAATGAGCGAAACCTGCTAGTGCCACCTGAATTGGGGCGTCTCTCCACATTCATTGATTCCCATACAGAATGTCTAGCAGGTTCTAGCAGCGAGCTTCGCTCCATTGCGCTATGTGCAGCGAAGCACATCTTTGACTGGGGTGAGATAGACCTATTTAAACATCTATCGGAAAATTGCTGAACACTTTGTCCAGCCCTTGAGACAGAGAAATCTTCGAAACCTTATCTAGGCACATTATTAGCTACGCTCACTGAAACAGCTCCACCGCAGACAAGGTCCCGGGCACGTAACACGTCGACACAAAGGCGTAGTTCTGGCCCGGTGCAGAAACCTCAAAAACAAATTGACGTTCGAGAGACACCGCTTCCATCCCTCTTCATCGAGGGCATGAACATCGATCAGATATGGCAGCAGTTGGACCTAAGAGCAGCACGCATCTGTGAGAACTTGCGGGCTCTGCAAGGCGAGGACGAGGACGAAGATGCATACTTGGAAGGAGATGAGAGTGATGAGGATGGAAGTGAGGATGAAGAGGATGAAGATGAAGACGAGGATGAGGATGAGGATGCAGAAATGGATATAGACGATGAGAATATCTGGGAAGAGCTCAGTGGTGGGGAAGAGGATGATAGTTCGCCAACCGAAGATGTCGCCAACCTTCGGGAAGAGATTTCCGAAGATGACGACGACGACGACGACGACGGGCCCCCGACCTCAATGTTAGACGTTATTCGCGGCCAACAAAAACTGAACCCATCAAAGTCATATTCTCAGGGGCACTCGGACCTTGACGATGGTTTTTTCGATCTCGCAACTTTCAATGCCGAAACAAGTGAAGTAAACGCAAGGGAGGTATCCAAAAGCAAATTAAATTTTGTTGCAGACGAAGATTCTACAGAAGAATCCGAAGTAGACCTTTTCGGCCCAGTCGATGACTCGAGAATTGAAGATATAAATGATTTTGGTGAGCATGCACGCATGTTGGTGTTCATTGCTCATCGGTAGTAGCACCGACAGAACTTTTTTACAACGACTTTTTCGAACCGCCGCGGCGAACTGAAAATAAAAGTATCAGGTCATCAAAAGTTCGGTTTCATGAGCGAGTGTCTGTCAAGAAGATAAAGGCAGTGGGAAAGGGTATGCCAGTCTCCTCCATGGACGACGAAGACAGTGACGAGGAAGAGGAGAACGATTTTGGCGATGATAATAATTAGCAGCTTGACTCCTATTTCCCTATGTGTCCCTACGTCACGTGATATCGTACATGCACTGCAACTGCACCGCGCACCACGTACCCGCAGCTTTCCACTCTTCTTCACAACACAATTCTTGCCTACGATACTATCCAGCATGTCTTTCTTGAAACGGAAGGACAAGTCACTCATTCCGCCCGTCCAATCTGAGCTTGCACCGCCGAGCGGGGCGTCTCGTAGCTCATCGCGAAGCACCTCGTCTCTTCCAAGTTACCGTTCCAACGCTAGCACATACGTACCCAGCAGAGATGGACTAGATCCATACAACACCATGGGGGAGTCAAAGTCCCAGGGTGGATTCGACGATTACGAGTCGTCTGTTAAATCAAGCAACAACGATGATCAGTCCCATCTGGATCGGGCCCGTGGCGAGCTATTCGCTGGATACAATCCGGAAAAGGCAGGTTCCGGCCGTTTCTTCGATGGTCCCGGGATTGGGAGAGAACCTCTTCCAGGAGAGGAGAATGAAGAGGATGTGGAGGGTATTAAACAACAGACAAGATTCCTCAAACAAGAGAGCGTCAACTCTACTAGAAACGCGCTTCGGATGGCTCGCGAGGCCGAAGAAACTGGTAGAGGGACGTTGGGTCGCCTCGCAGATCAATCCGGTGCGCCTGACTCTTGTTACATGCAACTTGGTTCATAACCACCTCTTCGCAGAGAAATTGGCAAACACTGAGCGTCACCTTGATGTGTCCAAAACTCATACGTTGCGGGCAGAAGATCAGATTGACGAACTCAAGAAGCTCAACAGATCGATTTTCCGACCAGCGATAACCTTTAACAAGGATGCCAAACGCGCCGCTCAAGAGGCCAAAATACAGCAACGCTACGACGACGAAAGGCGTGAACGGGAGAAAGCAATGATGGACATCAGAGACACCCAGAATCGTCTGGGTCAGGCAGCTACCTACGGGCAACAAGACGAGGACGAAGGAATCCGGACTCGCGCAGGGAGGGTTGGTATGGAACAGCTTACAGCAAGGAAGGAGCAACGGAAGCGCTACCAGTTCGAGGCAGGAGGCTCAGATGATGAACTCGAGGATGAGCTAGATGACAACCTTGACGAGATCTCCAAAGTTACCAAGAGCTTGAAAGCTCTTGGGACAGCCATGGGACAGGAGCTTGACGCACAGAACAACCGTCTTGATGTCATCGCAGACAAAGCTACGAGCGTCGACAATGGCGTCTTCAGACAGACTGAGAGGGTAAGGTTGCACTCATATTTTCAGTTCGGTATTAACACTCCCTCCAGCTTAAAAAGATCAAGTAGTCCTCCGCTATACTTTCATTGCGGGGACTCTGCGGTGCAACAACTCCACTTAAGACTTGATAAGCCTGGACTAGATACCTTTCTTCCAACTGTCATCCTTCACTGAGTCGTTACGCGTTACCGGTAAATGTATACCATAAGGGTGCTGATTTCATGAAGCGTCACCGTAATTTGAGTGCGCCGATCACACTGACAGACAGCGTGCTGGGCATAGAACATTGCCAATAAATATGACAATCAAGTGAGCTCGTTTGGCACTATGTCTACGTTGCCTCCTGGCGACGACTTAGTATAGTGTTATACTATGGCCCTGGTTGCATCGTGATGCCGCCCTTGTGATCCTTACATGTACTCAAGAACGATTTCTCAGACTACAGGCTCAATCGTATGGGACAACCACCTCAGGCCTCAGGCCTCAGGGTCGAGGTACTGGTGAGGGGCATTCTCAAGAGATTCAGTAACTTACTCACGGATCACGCCGTAATGCATACGCTGCCGGTTACCTTTGGGTCGGTGCCGTATCAAGGCACCGCCACTGTGAGAAACGCATCTAGCGTCTCTGCCAGGAAAACTCACGTTCAGCACCTCTGTTCTGAACCATTCCTTCAATCTAATACTCCAGCCACGTTGTGTGTCTGTATCATGCGCTCGTTTTACCCACTGTCGCTCGTTCTAAACGTTTTCCTACTCTCGTTCTCTCCTTGTCAAGCTCAAGACTCGCACACGCATGAGAAGCCTCGCGCTCGACATAGACACTTAAATAACCTATTCGATGCAAAAAACAAAAGAGACGCAAATGCTGCATTTACATACTTCAACGACGGACAGTGAGACCATATAACACCCTGCCTGATGCAAAATCGCTTGAATTGTCCTTCAGAGGTGCATGTGGCGCTATGAATGGTCCCAATGATTTTGTACGTGTTGTTGATCTGTTATCCTTTCATGTTCCATCATTCACTTGCTGTATTCAGATTGTTGCATTAAATGCCGCTGTAAGCTGGATTACTATTTGTCTTCGCTTGTGGTGCTTACTCTTGCAGGAATATGACGGTGGTGCCCATTGCTTTGAGATGATCACCATCACCGTGAACGGGAAATCGGCACAAGCCCAGATAACGGATGAGGCAAGTTATTAATTATTTTGCCAGGCTAGCTAAACTCATTCATATCGTCCGTCCCCAGTGTCCTGGCTGCTCGTTCGGTGGTTTAGACTTTAGCCAAGGCCTTTTCGAGTACTTTGCGCCGCTTAGCCAGGGAGAGCTTTATGGCTCCTGGTCCTACAACAATGACATAGCTACGTCAAGCTCGCCGCCGCCACCAGCGACTACTAGTTATACCCCTACTCCAACGAGCACCGTGGCTACTACCACTTCCTCGTCAACCACTTCTTCGGCGTCTACCGTTGTTTCGTCCTCAACATCAACCACATCCACTGTTCCTACGTCCACACCTCAGGATCCGCAAACAATTGCGGAAATCAATCTTGCGTTACTGGAGCTTGGCGCACTGCTTCAGGCTTCGTTCAAGCTTTCGGGTTAATATTGTTTTCGGTCCTCGTTGCGGTGCGGGGGGTGATTTGTGTTCAATCCTTGTGTTATTGTCTCCGTGGCGGTAATATAGAGATTCAGTCTACTTGTTCGTATGCAATGGCCGCCTGAACAATCCGTAGAAACCCACTGCTGTCCTTTTCGTCTGGCTCCCCGTTCCTTCCGGCCTTCCAAAGGTAGTAAAGACCTTTGATACTATCCGTGAGCGCTTTATCTTCTGCTTCATCAAGAGAGCGCGGACAGCATTTGGAATTTGGAACCCCATTGACCTTGACTGCAACTGATGCATCCAGATATCCGTTAGACAATGGGGGTGTGACCAACTCAGAATCTGCCGTAGTCTGTTCCGACGAATGGTCAATGCTATATACTGAATGTAATTGCACTGAATATGGATCATCAAGAGGCGGAGAGTAGGTGTCCTTTCGAGGCGATATTGTGTTGAGAAGATGCGCGAGCGTGTTCGGGGATGGAGGCTCTAGCCTAGAAGCGAGAGGGCGAGAATAGATAGCATCGATGGGGACGTCAATGATTGGATCGTGTTGTAGTGGGAGTGGCAAGACTGATTCGTCGCCATTAGGATTCACAGGCCGGAGTTTGCGATTGATTGGTAAAGGGGAAGGTACTGTGGAATCAGCGGAACCTAGAGCAGCCGAAAAGTTAGGCCGGGAAGTTTAGCAGGAGGTATTAGGGCGGAAATAGACACCTTGCACAGAGGCATACTGTGCCCAGTACGCATCTTCTTCCTCGGCAACATCAGGCTTTGACGCACTTCGCGGCGGTAAAGGGGAGGTCAGGTCATGTCCTGCTGCCCCGTAAGCATCCCAATAGGAGTCGTCATCGCTGCTGTTGATATGATCTGCGTCAGCAATGAGATCGAGGGGCGAAGGTCGCGGAGGGCCTGCCCCACACGCGGAGTGGGTGGCAAGTGATTCTTGCGGAGTCAAGAACGAAGGGTGCGGGAATGGCATCAGCCGGAGGTCGTGATATTTCCAACCGTGAATGCCATCCCAATGGAAGAGGATGCGCAATCCTTCGGCACTTGAGGATATCTGTACATGCGCAAAGGTAGATTCGGGGTCTGACGTGTAACGGGTTGGATGGCTGGCTTGATCAGACGGGGGACGTAAACAGTCGAGAAGGTCTATGATTTTGGCGTTATCAGGGGACGGCCAGCATAAATACTCTCCAGCGGAGGAGGGGGATATTTGGAGGAAGTGGTGTCGCTGTTGCAGAGGGGTGGAGATGAGATGTGGCGGAAGGGGATCGGTGAGAGGGGAGATGTACTGGAGGACGAGGTCTACGGTGTGTGCGGGGAGGGGGTACATGATGGTTGGAATGCGAGAGAACGATCCTTTACACTGTCCTCTCATCCTGCACTAGTCCATGTCACAGGGCTGACCCCCCCGACCGTGATGCGATCTGACACCCCCCCATGACCTCATTATTTTAGTCTCCACTCTCTCACCGTCGCCGCACCACGACGCACAGCGGTCTCCTCGACGACCACCTCACGCATTCACGCTCCTCGCACTCCAGTCATGCGAGTCTCACTCTTGCTTGTGTCTCTGGCATTGCCACTCCTCTCTGTTGCTCAGGTATTCTTTCTCTTCCCTGCACCCCCCTGCTTCGCTCACATCCCTTTTCCTTATACAGTCCTCGCAAGTATCTATTTCTCCAATCACCCGGGAGACGCTGCATCCTAACCGTACTCTAGTAACAGCACGCAGGCTACCATCACTGCCGCCCCAACGTCACCCAGTCAGTCAGGGTCTGCGTCCGGGAATGGGACCGCCACGGCATCAGGCAGCATCTCAGGCTCAGTAACTATCACCGGTAGCTCTGCTGGAAATGCAACTACCACCGCAAATTCCACCTCCACCACCATCCTTCCGACCGCTCCTTCGACTGTCCCTGATGCAAACGGTCCCGGCGGCAGCGCGCCCAGTCCAGGATCATCTGCGTCTGGTGGTATATATGGACCACCGGATGGCTACATCGCCGGTGCGGAAGCGCTTCGGAGCGCTGGGATGCTTGGGTTTGTCGGGTTCGCCGTCGGCGGGGCTTTGGTCCTTGTTTGAGTTTGATCATGTGCTTGGTCCTTGAATATTGCATACGTTATACCTCCTGGGACTTCTCGGGACTCTGCTCGTGGCGGACTTCCTCGATTCATTTGGACTGCTAGGTTTGTAGACACTTATATGTCTACCTGACGTCGTATCTATTCCCCCTCGTTGACGCTTTACTCTTTACCTTAGTGGACATTTGCTTGCAACCACTACCACTTGACTGGAATAATGGTTGGTGTATACACTGTAAAGCACAGCATCTCGTAGACCCCCCTTTCTGGACTGTCTTTGAATTGTTTCAAGTATCCATAGACGACAAATATTGTTGCGCTTGAGTTGAATATTTGATATGATGTGGGTTCCAGTGTTGTGGTCAAAGTTGGCCTTTTCCCGAAGTGTCCATTGCCACTCAACGGTTCATCGACTTGTCCACTTCCGCGCACTTGTTCAGTCTCGTATGCCCGAAGATCAGCCGGCCGTAAAAAGGCAGAGGATGGATGTAAAGGTCTGGCGGTGCTTTTCTCGCAGTGTGTTGGCCTTATCAGTCACCTGCAGACAATAGGGACACACGACGGGACTTTTCATTGCGATGAAGCATTGGCTGTTTTTCTCTTGCGCCTCACGGAAACGTATCGTGCCGCAGGTACTCATACAAGAAGAGCTTTCGCTTCATCGTCCTCAACAGTCTGCAGATGTGAAACGCAGCAGGGTCCCTGCCGTTCTAGATAAATGCGACATCGTTGTTGATGTCGGTGCAGTGTATGACGAAAGCAAGCAGCGCTTTGATCACCATCAAAGGGGTTTCCAGGAAATATTTGGTCACGGATTTACGACCAAGTTGTCGTCTGCTGGTCTCATTTACAAGTACGTCGAAGGTCTTCATGCGGTAGCCGCCTGGCTGAGTCATTGGAGTAGGCATTTTGGAAAAGAAATCATCGCTACTCAAGTTGGTGTTGAGGTCGACCATCCCAAAATTCACGTACTTTGGTTGAAATTGTACAAGGTGAATCCTGGTATGCTACCGTTCGTTCCATGACTCATGTCCGTGGTAGGAGTTTATCGAGGCTATAGATGCCATCGACAATGGCATATCACAGTATTCCTCCCAGGAACAACCAAGATACAGCATTCAAACTGATTTATCAAGCAGAGTCAGATGGCTCAATCCCCCATGGAATGAACCAACCAGTCCCCAAGTCGTCGACGTGCGTGGAAGTACATCATCCCATACTTTTTCTCAACTGTTTGCCAGTCGTGCTTCTCTAACGCCTCGCGACTTACTGGCGATGAATTTCTTGGGAGACTTGGGTATTACGCAGACGCTTGGTTACCCGCACGAGACATAGTTCTTTCTGCTCTCTCCACGCGGTGCAACGAAGATCCAAATGGTAGAATCATTCTGTTTCAATCCTTCGTCCCATGGAAGGTAGGCTCCGCGCTGCATGCGATCGGTTATTTTGGTTTCATGCACGATACAGGAGCATCTCTTCCAACTTGAAACGGAACATGGAATTGCCGGAGATAGTCTTCCACTCTATGTCATTTACCCTGACGAAACCAGTCAGAACTGGCGCGTTCAAGCCGTCCCCGTCTCCCCCGACAGCTTTGTATCCCGTAAGGCACTTCCGGAGGAATGGAGGGGCCATCGGGATGACGATTTGTCCAAGTTAACTGGAATTGATGATTGTATCTTCGTGCATGCCTCAGGGTTTATAGGAGGCAAGTTGTCGTATTCGGTTGTGTTTCTCCCGTATATCTGATCCTGAAATGGTAGGGAATAAAACGCGAGAAGGCGCTCTTAGCCTCGCGAGACTGGCATTGAAATTGTAATAGTTGTGGCAATGAATGATGATGCGGCATGAATTACCTTTGATAATGTTAACCGGTACGATCGAACTTGGCGGCGCGTACCCCTCGATCCATGACATGCCGAATACACATGTTGCGACACTCGCCTAGATCCAACGAGAATGTGAAAGAGGACTTATTCACAAGGTCTCCGTTCATGGCGCGCATGCACTCTGTACGCTAGTTTTTGGACGACTGCCTCGTGTTTTTCGCATGGACATCACGACCGTACCACGACGTGCGAGACCTTCAATAACTCGGGTCCACACTTTCGCCTTGTTTCCTCGTAGCCATTGACTTGCACCCGTTCCAATCCTTCGTGAAGATTTTGACGAATGCCTTACATCAAGACACATTATCACCCATTCCTCTTCGTCCTCATCACGATTTGTGCGATGGCTGAGCTGGGTATCACAGCTTACCTGATCAGCGCGGGGAACCAGAACCACAACTGGCCTAGTGCCCGCTACCATTCATTGTGCGTCCCTCATTGTAGAATTGTAAATCTCGCTGACGGTCTCGGGCAGATTGATTCTTTTCGAGTTCACTGCCGTCTGGACCACGATGTTTGGGACAGCCTACCTGCTTTGGATTGTGGACGGTGCCGTGCACCTCCTCGCCAGCATAGCCAGCTCCATCGTTTGGCTAGCCATAACCACAGTGCTCTGGGTAAGTGCGCGCGCTAGTGACACCAATATTTTTAAGACTGCTCTTCTACAGGGAGCTGCTGCGGCAATGATGCATGGCACGCGGACAGGGGGTGACTGCAATTGGATATCAGGTTCCGCCGGGTTCGTGAACTCAAGCTCGCCATGCTCTCAACCCCAAGATCTAAGCAGTGTCAGCAGTTGCAGAGAAACCCTCACTGTGGAGGCGGTGGGGTGGGTGGAGTTCGGGTTATGTACCCTAACACTACTAGCCACGTGCATGTGGTTGCGGACGAGCAAGCGGAGCTACGTGAGTGAATCTCGCAGACTGGTATGACTAAAGATGCAAGGATTAATTATCGCATGGGCTATGACAGAATTCTAGCTTCTATGTGTAGGGTCGGAGGTGCCAGACATTTTCTTGTACTTAGAAGGGATGTGCACACATAATATGGATTAGTCCTACCACCAAACAAGGGTTCCGGGCTGTTTGGCAGACGATGTGACTCTACCGGAGGTTGTGGGCTGGTGGAAGCAAATTTATAATATTGTTCCTCCCTCGTGTTTGTTTGTACACTCTCCTTAGACTGTGCCGGCCGCTCACGTACTAACCCAGTGAGAACGTGGCAGTGTGGCCACCACTCTCCGGGACAACTTGCAGGGTGGAGCGAGACCATACTCTTTTTCTTCAAACCACAACCAACAAATGAGATAAATCATATTCTTCGTCGCAGTGGTGAGGTTCTTTTTTGCCTCGCTTGCACGCACAAGTGCTGAAATTCGCATAACCACCGACCGCATCAAATGTTTCCTCGTGGTAGCTTGGGTGGGAAACTTACATATACGGATGCATTTTCTCTCCCAGTAGATCGTTGCATATTTCCATATCCTCTATCGACTTGACAAAGAGGAGTGTCGCAGAACCCGGTCTTGCAAGTTGATTGCTATATTCGTTTCGAGCCGCACTCTCACCGGGTGCAGTGTGCAGCGTGCAGCATCTACCAAAAATCGATTAATCATGAGCCTGAGGTAAAGCATCAACGGCATCGACGGATATGTACCGATCAGTTGCATTCCATCGAGCACCTCATAGCTGGTTGACTCCGAGTCACGCCTTCGAGTTCCAACCCCTCCTTCGAAGAACAGACCGGGACACACCTCAGGATCTATTATGATAGCCCCAGGGCTTGCTTTCGTAGCACGTATCGCGGGGCTCTCACTCGCATACTGCCTGATCGCTGCCGCACTGTGGCGCCTCTTGTCACTGTGCCGAATATCGATATCAGCTTGGTGGATCGTAGTCGGACTCATTGCAAGCTTGCCTCTGAAAATTACATTCAAGAATCTTGCGTGCAACCACGAGGCCGCTGCCTTGGGGGCTCGCTCTATGCATGTCCTTCAGGGAGAAATTTTCGGAAATATTGATCTGATGCTGAGATTGGTGGAATACATGAGGACAGGATATCCTGGTACGAGCTATCGATTGATACCCTTTGCTAAACAAAGTCTCGACCCGTGTGGACAGGGGACGGTATGACAGATTCAGTCGAAGCAGTCGGCAACTGCTTTAATTTTCGTGTCATGTTTCGCGACGTTCTCTTTACTTGCGAGCCACACCATATAAAGGTGCAGTGGCCAGTAACTATCTTTCCCGGCTAGCTCACGCTCGTACAGGCCATTCTGGCGACCAATTTCGAGAACTTCGTCAAAGGTAGACATCAGCAACAGTGGCGTTTGAATCATGGCATAACTCGTCGTTTTAGGGGACAGGTTCAGAGCTACGATGCTTAATGTGTTGGGTACAGGCGTGTTTAACTCTGACGGTAAGCAACTACCTATAATCCCTTGCTCGTGACTCTACTCCCGATCCCTCAGCCGACATGTGGAAATTTCATCGTTCCATGACCCGTCCATTCTTTACTCACGACCGGATCAGTCACTTTAATATCTTTGATCGTCATGCTGAGTCTGTAATCACTCAGATGAAGTCTCGTCTTCGTGCCGGGTATCCGGTGGATTTCCAGGTATGTCCGTGTGCATCTGTCCCCTTCCCACGAGGCCAATTCAAAATCTCAGGATGCTATTTCACGTTTCACGCTTGATTCTGCAACTGAATTTCTCTTCGGGAAATGTGTACACAGCCTTTCTGCTGGCCTTGTTTATCCTCACAACGTGACTCCGGTCGGGAATTCGGCTGGAGATTCCAATGTTGCTGACGATTTTGCTCGTGCATTCGCAGAGGCTCAACACATATCTTCTGAACGAGTTCGCAGAAGTTGGTTATGGCCTCTGTTCGAACTTTTTGGCGACAAGACTGTAGCGCCGATGAAGACCGTGAACGCCTACATTGAACCCATTCTAAAGGATGCAATAGAGAAAGCGAAGACGACCACCACAGACGGGGAGAAGCACACCGCCGAGCCCTCTGATGAGGACACACTTCTCGATCACCTCGTTCGACTTACCACTGGTGCGAGCCGTCACTGGGTGCGCTATTTATTCTCATCATTCTCTGTAGATCCCGTAGTTCTCAAGGATGAGATCCTGAACATCATGATTGCAGGTCGCGATACAGTACGTGCGACTGTATTGTTGTGTGATCATCGATTAATTATTCGTGAAAAGATGGCAGGGACGTTGACCTTCGTTATCTATCTTCTGTCAACACATCCCAAAGTGCTTGCTCGCATTAGGGAGGAGATCATGACTAAAATCGGACCCAGCGGTCGCCCTACATACGAGGCAATCCGCGACATGAAGTACCTACGCGCAGTCATTAATGGTGAGCTCCCCCAGGCTGTTATAGCCGAGCGAAGAAATCTCATATATTGTCATTCCAGAGACACTGAGACTATTCCCGGCCGTGTAAGTACATGAGATTATCAATCGGATTTATAGTTTACTCGTTTTTACTGCAGACCATTCAATATTCGGTGAGCAAGAGATATTTTTCGTCATTAAGGTGCTCACCGCAAGCAGCGAGAGCGTCAAAGCTACCACTTTACCCACCTCCGACCCGTCCGAAAAGCCATATTACGTGCCAGCAAATACGCAGTGCGTGCTTCGCCTCATATCAGATTATGGAAGTAACAATTCCCAAACAGGATCTCATATTCTGTTCTAATCATGCACCGCCGAAAGGATCTTTGGGGTCCAGATGGTAAGAGGTCCCTACCTACTGTCCGCTTCCGTTTATGTATCTCGTTCGTCCTGAATAGCTGAAGAATTTGATCCCGACCGGTTCCTCGACCACCGGTTGCACAAGTATCTCACACCACAACCATTTATCTTCCTTCCATTCAATGCCGGACCTCGTATTTGTCTCGGTCAACAGGTAAGCACTCGCTGTTTTCTTCTCACTCTTGTTGACAAATAGTTGTTCATCGATTTTAGTTTGCGTATAATGAAATGTCATTCATGCTGATTCGGCTCCTGCAATCGTTTGACTCGATGAGTCTAGCACCAGACGCACAAGCTCCTGACACACTTCCTCCTCTTGCTTGGGCAGAAGCAGAAGGCCGAAAGGCGACGGAAAAGATTTTTCCGAAGACACATCTCACAATGTATGCGCATGTAAGTCTTCGATCAATTATTTTGCTCAAAGGTGGTTGTCTGACATCTGTCGGCGCAAGGGTGGGTTGTGGGTGAGAATGACTGAGGCCGACAATGAGGTCGTCTGAACGGTATACGTGCCAATGACAATCCGTTGCTGAACGCTTCTTTGCTTTCCGTGTTGTTTCACAAACAGATGCGATTTGTTCTGCTATTTGCATCATGTACGGGCAACTTGATATCTATTGCGCTTCGTACCGATTGCCGCCGTGTGCCCACCGATGGTTTGAATCTTGGATCACCACACTTTCGTTCTCCAGCAGCCTGTACTGGTCGCTTCATCCTCACGGTTCCTGGCCTCCTCAGATCACAATGTGCAAATAACCATAATGAATACCAACAATCATTGAAGTAGTTCACAACGGCGCGTCTAATTTAAAAGCTTAGATGGTTTTTTGGACACTTCATCACCCACCGCCAGTCATTCAGTATTCGCTCCAAGAAGCTTCTCTACGGCAGCGTCAAACGCTTGAGGAGTCGTCGACGACGCCCAGCGATTCACGACGTTGCCATTCTTATCGATCAAGAAATTTTCAAAGTTCCGTTGTAACGCCCCGCACGTTAGATCGACAAGAATCCGAGGGCAGCGACGGACCTTGGTCCGAGTCAAACCCAAGACGCCAGCTTTCTCGTTCTTGAGCCACTTGTAAACGGAGTTGGTATTGTCACCGTTGACGTCACATTTCATCATGAGCAGAAAGGAAACGCGTGGTTGAGCTGGGGCACGCGGACGGGGCAATTGGATATCAGGTTCCTGAACCCAAGCTCGCCATGCTCTCAACCCCAAGATCTAAGCAGCGTTAGCAGTTGCAGAGAAACCCTCACTGCGGAGGCGGTGGGGTGGGTGGAGTTCGGATTGTGTACCCTAACACTACTAGCCATGGTTGCGGACGAGCAAGCGGAGCTACGTGAGTGAATCTCGCAGAGTACGACTAAAGATGCAAGGATTAATTATCGCATGGGCTATAACAGAATTCTAGCTTCGACTCTGTAGGGGTCGGAGTCTTGTTCCTTGGCAGGGGAGGTGCACACATAATATAGATTAGTCATTCCCTACCAAACAAGGCAGTGACTCCATCTAAAATTTTATCTGATAAGGATCATGGTAATACTAGCTGATTCTGCGACCACTCACATGAACGGCTCGATCTCAAGAGAGTATCCTCCAAGCACCACTGGCAGTTCCAGCATCGAGCCACGTCTCTGAGACACTATGCCAATCAATAACCAGCCTCACACTGCTTCTACCCAATGCATTAGTGAATCTTCTTCAGGGGACCAAGTGATATCTCCCGCTAGAACAATCTTCGTACAGACCCTTGCGCTTCTGTGCGCTTGCTCTTTGAGCATTGGAAGCCATTAGTATATCACCTTCCTTCCTGAAAGATTCGAGCTTACGTCTGAGCAGCGCGTCATACACCCTTGCTCCTCTCAAGTCCCGGCTATCTCGAGAGCTTGGGACTTCCAACACTGAATTCAGCCTCTTGATATCTGCTTTCAGCCTAAACTGTACCTGGACTCCTCTTGTTGGCGGAGTGTTGGCCAGCAAACTCGGGACCACGCTTGCCGGTATTTTTGCGACCGGGGTGGTTTTCCTCGGTAAGTTCCAGACCACATTGACTCGGAGCTGTGTCTATGTCTCATGACAAGCGAAGGTCAGGTACTTCTTCTCTTTGGAGAGACGCAGCAAAGTGTCCGTCTGATGACTTTGGGTTTATTTATCTATGGCCTCGGTTTAAGTCCACTCGCAGTTGTTCAAGAATCCATCATCGTGCGATTCTTTCACTCGCATGCGTTAGCCACATCGATGGCCATGGGTCTTGTCGCCGGAAAATCTGCGTCATTTCTATCAGCACGTACATCCTATCCCCTCTCTGTCACTTTTGGGCGCCACGCGCCATTTTACGTTTCGACAGCGCTGACAGGCTTCTCATTCATCATCAATCTCGTCTATATGCTTGCATCCCACTGGCTGATCATGGAATCCGGAAAAAAACGCCGTGTAAGTCTGAGAGAAGTACCACTACTCGGCGATGTATTCTGGGCGTGAGTCTATCCATTATCACCTCGTACCTCTATTGACTCGTCGCAAGATATATCGGCTTGAACATGCTTTGCGGAGTGGTGTGGTCACCATTCACTCATCTAGCCGCGTAAGAACAACACTCTTCCTTGTGATATTGCTCATTCCTCTGTCAGGAACGTGCTTGAGAAGCTATATGATCTAAGCGAAGTGACTGCCAGTAAGCAAGCATCGTATCTTCTTGTTGGCAGCATAATTTTGTATCCTGCCGTGAGTTGCTTAGCAGCAATTTTGGTACACGACTGAACTTCATGAGCTAGAGCGGATACTTGGTAGATCGTATCAATGATCCGAGAGCCACTATACGAATGTTTATGCTTGCTTCTCTTCTGACCATGTTCTGCCATGCATGGCTGGCGGCGCCACCGCAATGGACAAGAAGCCCCCTGCCTGGAATTATTTCCTTTGCTGGTGTAGGATTCTCTCCGCGTAAGTTCCGCATTTCTACGCTTTGCCGTGCCGACCGTCTAGAAGTCTTGTTAGTGGTCATCGTGCCCACTATCGTCCCCTTGAAATATGTTTCCACAACCCTCGGCGTACACAAAGTTGTAAGTGCTACAAGGCGTTGTTAGATCCAGTTAATCACCTGGGCTTATATGACAGTTGGAGCACACCGGGTCTATTATATTTCAAACACTTGCCGGAATTTGGCTCGACAACGATATCCCGGATACGGATCGAAGCTACCCAGGCGAGATGATGCGGTCGCTATCCAGCATCTTCTCTACGCATTAATTTTTTTCAATGTTTTACAGCTGGTCGGTCTGGAAGGTCTGGCTCACCTCAACAAATGTCGAAGGGGGAGAGACCAACATCCCTATTGTCCAGAAGATTTAAATTTTACTCCCGGCTCTGACTCCACAGCTTCTATGCATGGCAATCCAAAGATCTTTCATGCTACTCCACCAGTCGAGCGGACGCCACTTTTATCGCACTCGGACAATGACAGCATTGCCTGGGATCCTGCACATAATGTTTGCAGGTCGTCCGAAAAACGTCGAGGTCGCCTCTACGCCTTGCTTTCGGCCTCGCTCATCTGCGCTGCCTGGGTTTTATTCTTGAATACTGCGTGGTTACGATTGCGCTCAAGGGAAGAGAGAGGCATACGGGGATCATAACTGAGTTCATAGCGTTTAGGTGCTCTCGGTTGACTGCAGGTCGAAATGTATACAGCGCGTATCAAGTAATCGAGGGCCATTGATATCTATTGGTTTATCTTCGTTTAATGCTCACTAGCCAGTGACCCTTGTTGTTCCCAACTTCCGTACAATCGGAAGACGCCGTAGTAGAGGCGGCATCTTTAAAGAGATCGACCGATAATGGGGATATCAGGTCAAGGTCCGACTTAGGGAGTGGGTTGCATGGCGCTTGCACATCTATTCTCCTTCCCTTTCTCCGATAAACGTGCGTAATTGGCAGGGTCGCGCGCCACTGTTCAACCATCTGCCGGGTCTCGGCCGGGTCCCTTGGCTTGATATACGGCTCGGACACTGGACTTTGGTTATCGCCTTTATCAGATATGCCTAATGGAACACACGCATCTGCATGGGCAGACGGCGAAACTTCTGTAGCAAAATCTCAGCCCTGTGATGTATAGATCTGAAAAAAAAAGAAAAAGTTTACCATCGCTCTGTCCTGCCCAGCTTGATAAGGATTCTTGAATGGTATCCGGACCGCAGGTTTCAGATGGTGGTATGTCAAACTGGCCCATCAGGTATTCGACCGGCTCCGGTAGCTGCGTTGAGGAATGAATGAATGTTATCTCCGACAAGCAATAGATCCCACTCACGCTTGGGGGAGAATAGCCATCATCGATGTCAAGTGCAGAGGCCAGCCAATATAAGATGGCGTGCATGACAGTAGGTTGCCTTGCTCGCGCGTCAAACGGTGGGGAGATATAGGCATTCGTCCATCCTAATAATTATCTTAGTAAAGAAATGAGGATAAATTCGTGCACACTACCATCAGAAAATACTCCAAACGACCACTGTTGATAAGAGGTAACAATAAAATAGAAACACTGTTTGCGGACACACGAGTCCCAAAGCTAAAACGAATGAGCTTCATCAATGATCAAGGTAAATTCTGAACCTTGCACCAGAGACGCTCTTTCCCTCGCAAGCGGGTGTTACCAGCAGGCAGCTAGGATGATCAGTCTGTTGCACTTGTAATATGCTGGTCACAACTTACGGATCGCAATTCGGTAAATTGCCACATATCTTCGCTAGAGAGCACCCACGGGGGCTGACAAGCGACAAGCACAGAGTTCGAAGCGATCTCTGCGGTTGGCGGGCAATCTGTACGGGTAAAGTAGAATTCCTTGAAGATGTGATCGTCGTAGTGTGATTGTGTTTCTGACACGAAGCCCCAGTCCTTGCTTTGAGGGTAAAGAATATGCAGTATACGTTGAGCAGTCCTCAGGGGGAAATGATCAATCCAAGCCCAGAGTCTGAACGATGATTTTAGCAAATTATCCTACAGGCATGAGGGCGGGAATAGCATGACGAACCGATTAAATTCTGTCACTGGCGCAGGTAGGGTCGAACTTATTCGGAATTTCCGAGCTGAGGGCACAGTCAAAACTTCCCCGGTTTGTTCATCCTGGTCTCTCAAGCTTAAGCCTAGGGATGCATCTGGTACATTTGTTGTGATCCCTAAACAAATCAATGGCGTCAGTAAACATCGCATATCAATTGCACCATGTTGAGGCTAACAATTGTTGACCAGGTTGTCAAAAGTATCGTCTAAACATTGGATTGAAGTAAGGTGCCTTTCTTTCCTAAACCGAGTAGACAGCGTGTTGCGATGACTTTTATGCCCGGAAGGAGGGAAGGCTAGATCCTGGCCCCCATATTTCAGTTCAGGGAGTACTGCATCTTTCATGTAGCCCCGAAGGTCATCAATACCCCACCAAGCCATACCGACTTTACGTGTAGAACAGGTGATATCTTGGGGAGAGAGACAAGGGAACGTAGAAAGCAGCTGCAACGTATATTGGTCTACATCATGCAGGCTCTTGGATCTTAAGTACCAATGGTGGGGACCTTGACGACAGAGGATTACAACGCCTGCTTATTGTTGAAGAGCACCTCCATTACGAGACCTTGTAACTAATTTGGCTATCGGCAACTTCCGCTACGCCGGCGATTTCCGGTAGTCTCTGTCCCTCGCGCTAAGCCTGGTGGTCCCCCCCGCCATCGCGTCAAGACCTCCTCAAGAGGTACGTTCTGCATATTCCTGGACATCCGACCGTCGAGTGCATCCATCAAACCCGTCGTTCCTTTGAGGCATGCTCCAGGCCTCAGAGAACAAGGGTGGATGCTGCTGCGTTCTCTCGGATGCCCGGGGTATCATTCTGACTGACATTTCCACTATCCAGCCTCAAGATGGGTGCATACAAGTATATCAGCGAATTGTACAAAAAAAAGCAGTCTGATGTGCTGCGATTCCTCCTTCGCGTTCGGTGGGTTCAACAGAAAGGCACTCATTCAGCCACACTAATTGTGACTCGATGCAGGTGCTGGGAGTACCGTCAGTTGAACGTTATCCACCGGGCATCCCGCCCATCTCGTCCAGACAAAGCGCGCCGTTTGGGTTACAAAGCCAAGCAAGGTTATGTTGTCTACCGCGTGCGCGTTAGGCGGGGTAACCGCAAAAAGCCTGTGCCGAAGGGTACGCTCCACCGTTCTCTCGTGTGCTTGTGGTGGCTCATGCTGCTCATCAGGTGCTACCTATGGCAAACCCGTTCGTCAGGGTGTCAACCACCTCAAGTTCCAGCGAGGTTTGAGGAGTGTTGCAGAGGAGCGTGTTGGTCGCCGTTGTGGCAACTTGCGCGTTCTGAATTCGTACTGGATCAATCAAGATGGTGTCTACAAATACTACGAAGTCATTCTTGTAGATCCCAATCACAAGGCGGTAAGGTCCTACGTAATCCTTCCCGCCACCACACTGAGCACGAGGTTTAGGTTCGCCGTGACCCCCGCATCAACTGGATCACAAAGCCAGTGCACAAGCGCCGCGAGGCTCGTGGACTCACCAGCATCGGCAAACAGGTCGGATCCATCTATCTATTCAGAGAAACGCTTGCTCATACCTTTCATCATGCAGAACCGCGGGCTGGGCAAGGGTCATCGCTACAACCATACGCCAGCCCGCTCAACTTGGAAAAAGCACAACACCCTCAGTCTTCGTCGCTACCGGTGATTCCATGTACCACAACCCCCGTCCTGTTACATTGCACTTTACGTCTATGTCTGGTATGGTTGTATGTCCTTACAGCATTGATGAAATCCATGCGTTGCACTTGGATTTGTGAACATTTTAAGTAGCCGCATGTCTTTGCACTGGCAGCTCGAACGCCTGCGACCACGTGTTCTCTTGTGAGAAAAGTTGGGTCCCTGAACCGTTCAAGTGGGGCGGGTGGCCTCATGTTTTTCACGCGTGCCGGCATCAGCTACTTTAATACTTACGAGACTTGGCTGCGGCGTCTGAGGATCCATACCCGGGCCTCTCTTCAACAAGCAACTCTGGGAGGGGAGAACATTCTCTAAATCCACCACGAAATGGGATACCCCTGCCTGAAAGGACCAACGTTCTGTTCGCTATTACATACCTTCTCGATGGTATCACTGGTGCATGCGGGTCTCATGCATTTACTCTTTCCCCATCCATCCAATATTGGTAGATCACATATTGGTCCCTCAAAGCGCGCCGCGAACACGACGTTATGGCTGATTCAAGACACGTATGAAGGCCAGAGTTTTTTCGAGTGTGTCTACAATATGCCTCTCGACTGAGACGTCCTAGCTGACGGAGTTGTTACCAAGCACCTTTAACTTCTACACCGGTGCGGATCCTACCAAGTTCGCGCGCAGCCTTCTTCATGAATTCACTGTCACTGACACGCGATCCTTGCAGCGGACTTGTGACGTGAGTCTGAGTCTGACCATCAGTCGATACGAAACAAATCCCCTGCTAGCTTCGTCAATCGGTCGACTGCATTCGCCGATAACCTAGCATATGTCACATCTGACAACAAAGTTGTTATGAAAGGCGATAATACCACTTGGCTTTCGGGGGGTGTCAATCGTAACAGGTAATTGCCCACGAAAGCTTGAAGCAATGTACTCAATGAGCCATCCTAGTGTGCGTATATCAAGCCAAGCTGTTTACAACACCGGTCTTTTCATATTGGACCTCGATATGGCACCCTGGGGATGTGGTTCGTGGTTTCATCCAGCTCATGCATGCCTTTTCCAACCTGCCTTATAGGTGTATGGCCTGCATTTTGGTATTCAAACAAGCATTCTTGATAAACTGCCCTCCTGACATCATACTGCTACTAGGACCTTGGGAGATGGAACTTGGCCGTCGGTACGTATGCTGGTCGTCTTGAGAGATACTTTTGACTCTGCTGAAGAACGGCGAAATAGACATAATCGAGGGTGTACACGACAATGAGCACAACCAAGTCACATGGCATACTGCTCCAGGTATGTTCAGTGAAAATAACTTGATCTTTACTAAGCTTCACGAAGGGTGCAATCTGACGGCCACGACTAATTTCACGGGTACAATCGTGGTATGTCGTCGCAGGGAGGCACTGGTTGACGGATGCACTAACATTACTCAGCAAACTAACGGCGTAGACAACTTACAATGCAACGCACTGATGAATAATAATGCTGGTTGCGGAATCACGGAATGGAGCAGGGCGTCCTATGGACCATACTTTGATTCCCAAAGTGGCGGTGTGTTTGCAATGAAATGGGATGCAAATGGAATTGCAGTTTGTCAGCCCACAACAGCTTGTGTGTTTCTCTGAGGTCTTCTGACCTTGGCCCAGGGTCATTCTATCGCGCTGCTATTCCCCAAGACATCACCCAGAGTTTACCAGACCCGTCAAACTGGGGGGAACCTGTCGCAGAGCTCGCTCCAACGAACTGCGACATTTCACGATACTTCACCAACCACTCGATCGTTTTTGGTATGTCCTCCAGACTTGTTCAAAGCTTTCAAGCTCACTTTATCTCCAGATATCACGTTCTGTGGTGAGCTTTCTGAGCATATGGGAAGGGTTCCATAGCTGATTCGTCCAAACAAGGTGACTGGGCTGGTAATTCTTACTCCACTTCCGGATGCCCCGGAACTTGTACCGGGATATTGATGGACCCATCGTATTTTGTCGTAAGTACTGTACTTGCACTTGAGATCTTTACCTTGACGAACCGTTTGCAGAATGCATCGTGGATTATTAATTCCCTCAAAGTCTACAAGGCGGCAACTTTGTCCAGTAGCTCCTCAAACTCGGTACCACGATGCTTCGTTGATCTGTTGTCAACTTTCCATATTGCAGCGGTTGTAGCTACCATGCAGATCTTGCTATATTTGCTTTAGTCTCCTGCGAACGATTATGATCAGGTGGACATTGACATTTGCTATTTTATGATGATGACACTGGATAGGATTTAGTTTGTCATACCCCGCTCTCATACTGCTCAGTAGATTAGAGGTAACCCTGCACTACCACTTCACCTCTTGTGGGTCACCGTCTGTACCTTGGATATCAACCTCAGCAAAACCAGATCTCATGGGAGTGATGCTAGCGTGCCCCATTTCGAATGCCCAGCCATCAGTCCCTACAGGTACAACCGACAAATCCGGTTTGATAAGATGTTGGAGGTCAGGAGCGAATTTGAACGCGAGGTGAAGATCTGCCTGAGCTGCACTGCCTGTGGATATAGGATCACTGAGAGAATCAGGGTTATCTGTCTCCCTCTGAGTCCCGTGAACCGCTGGAACATGCTTGAAGAGGCGGCCGTATGAGCTGCGCCACATGCGTGTCCAGTAAACTTGTAAGCCTTCAGGGTCCGTGAGTTTATGGATCATAGGAAGGTTTACGTTGTACAAGTCGACTTCGTCATCGCGTATTCCGTCCGGAACTTTTCCCCAATTGGTCCATAAATATTCCACGATACGAACGGAAAGGTTATGGGCAGGCTCATGCAATTTGGGGGGTGTAGGATGGAGCACGCCGCCATATGAAATCGCGATAGCACGTGTGCGAGAAAGCGCAGCAGACATTGCTGCACCGATAGTGCCTGATGAAAGGGAAAACGCGGCTACAAAACATGATGAGACCACATCCGGCTGACAGGGTTATAGTTGCTAACCTGACGTGTTCCTACCAAAGTTTGGTCCTGAAATCTGGATGGAGTTGATGGTCAGATATGATGATGAATGTGGTGGGTATGCACGTACAACGAGATCGATTTCTCCGGGATATAAATTGTGAAGAGCAACATTTGTGCAAGTCGCAGGAGTCTTGAAGTCGTTACACGATGTGAGCTTGATGGTGACAAGACAAATTGACCGGCGACCGCACACCGTCCAGCAGAATCCACTCTGCAATCTCTTGTTCCTTCAACTGTCTGTGGGTATCTGATGTCTCACCCTCTACGCCATCTACGGAGAGATAAGTGGGATGATTAAGAGACATGGCAGGACAAATCGACCTGGCTCTCTTGGATAGAAATATCTGCCACGGGTAACTTCCTTGATATGGTATGCCTTTCCTATATGTTTGACGTTGATACGATGATGCTCGAGACAGACGGGCACATCATACTAACCGATCCAAGACTTCTGGGAACTTGGTATGACAACTCTTACGTTCCATTCTAAGGAAGGGGAAATCGTTGACATAAGAGGTTGTCATGGATGCCTAGCCTGGGGATACTCGCTGAGATGGTTGGTGAGGTGTTGATAAAGGCCAAAGATGTAAGGTGACTCTGCACCTGGTGGGCCATCGTCGTTCTGATGGTGGAAGGATGAGTGGTTTGACAAGGGTGGACATGGAGGGGCACTGACGACAAGCAACACTGTGGGGTTTCTGAGGGACATAAGACTCGACAGCGTGAGCTAGAAGCTGAAAGGGGGAAATGGAAGGAGGCGTCTGTGATGTTCCCA
>QGOI01015503.1:0-12082 GCA_003313885.1 Boletus sp. MG55 | reverse complement strand
CGTGTGTCAGCTAGTCACATCATCAGCAGAGTTTCACCTTGAGTACTAATAAGAACCAGCAATCCAAGCAAGTGGACGTTCCTTGTATGGCATTAATCAGTAGACGATTGAGGATAAAGAAAGGACGCACATGGATGAATTCCAAAAGATGAGGATCAAGGGGAATAGCCAGTGTTTCCTTGTGCATGGGATCCGAGGGTTGCAGGGTAGGTTCTACCATGTTGCGCGAGACCACTCTAAGGACCTTCGTTGACCATCTCCCGCCAATTTTATTCTGTGACAGCTGCTCATTCGAACTTTGGCACAGGCCAAATCAACCCAAGGAATCAGTACTCGTGATGTTTCGATCAGCAAACTTGTTATACTATCGAGCAAACATGGACACGATATGGTTTCCGCATCTACTGCTAGCAGTGTACCATGGGATTGATTAGACGGTGGGACAGCTTGCATCTCGGGAAAGGAACTTCATCTGCTAGTATTGATCTGGTGGACGATTTCCTGTTCTCTTGAATGATATATAAGCAAACCGAACGGCGAAGAGAGCGTCATGCTCGTCGAATTCGACGTCCGACAGTAGTTATTTCAACACGAACACAAGGAAGAACATGGGCTCACTTGAATTCCTGTGCCGAAAGAACCAGGTTCAACGTCCTGATTCCCTCGTCCGCCAAAGCCTTTGGCCAACATGCCACCGCTCCTCTCGTTGTCTTGTACATCACTCGTGTCGTACGGTGGTACCTGTATGAGCACTATCCTTGTAGTATCCTCAGCCTGGCCATGCTCTTGACGTTCGACTGTACTCTGGTTTAGCAGGCACGTCGAACGAGATGGACATTATCAATTTGACTTGGTCAACCCCCTCCACTGTACCACGTGCGATTTCAGTTCGTCTATGCGTAGAACGTTGCAGCAAGCTTGGGAGAGGCATCAGATGGAAGACGTTGGCGTGTGAAATCCGTGTGCTAATCTACGTGGTATAATTTAGAACGGATGCGAAGCAATGTATTCCTCGTGACGGAGTTGCTTCAAGGTGGATATGTTGACGCAGTGTCGCATGGATTGAACGTTATTGACGCATCGTCATTGTCTTTGCCAGTGGCCAGCGAGTCGAGGAGGAAACATCAGCGCAAAGTAGCTCGGTTCGGTGTGAGAGAAGTGAGGTCTATCCTAAAGAGATTCAACGTTGAACAGTGGACGCACCAGAGCGGAAAGCAGCACGGATACGCCGTTCGTGAAATGGTTGCTGGTTGTAGGTTGTACGCTACCAATAATATTTGATGCGCTCTGAGACAGGAGGCTACTCAAACCCTGCTGACTAAGCCCCGGCCTCCGATGCCACCCTCGACCGTTGCACCTGCACAACCACAACGACACCCACCATGCGCTGAATCAAAGGTAATGTCAGGGCTGGTATTTAACCTCCTCTGAACTCAAACTGATTTGGGGAAGACGGACAAATTTTTCAACGGCATTTGGGGGGGCGTGCGCACATCCAGAATCCTGGAGGCCCGGGAAGAGACGAAGAATGAACGTAGACGTCACTTGGAACTTGGCACAGAGGACTCGATATGGTCAAACCCCGCATTCGATCCATAGGGACAATAGAACACGACCCTGCAGAGAAGATCATATGCACGCCTCCCAGCGCGGCCTACGCATTATCGGTACTGATTACGCGGACTGGCAGACCGTCTCAGTGATTACTACATGTACAGACCAGGCTGCCCTCTTGCTAACCGATTGCATGTGTTCCATCAAGAACGACAATCAAGACTCCCGTCAAGAAACCAATCGAAACCAGTTCACTATTTCACGCGGGGAGTCTATACTTCCTCCGAGGTAGCGAAAGCATCATGATCGCAAGCATCTCCGGAACAGTACCAGGAATTTTTGGATCACGAAAGCGATAGCGCCTGATATGAACCGTCCAATACGTCCCTGAATATCGTGACGCATTTCCGTCGAGCCCTTTGGCAAGAAGAGAGGGAGACAACCTAGGACTATCCAGGACCTTTCTGAACTGTACGTACATCTCAGCAGGAACCAGGGGAACATGGACTTTCGTGCAGGAAACATAAACGGTGGACAAACCAGAGTCAGGTAAGTAGATCCAGCGCTCCCACTTGCGCCTGAACGAATGTCTATTTGCACTCATCCTCTAAGTCGCTGCTGGCTCAGCCCGGGATCTCACGTGACCTAATATCAGAATTCATTTCGTCTAAGGAGTTTTTCTCCCTTCATTTACGTGCATTTAACTCTACATGGCAAGTCTTTCAGGGGAAGATGTGACAATGATATATGGACTGCAACCGTATGGAGGTGCGCCGAACACCTTGATCTTCGGTAGCCGCTTCAAAGTTTCCCCAATGACAGCATATTATATAAACCATCGTACAAACTGTAGATCAAAAGGTAAGTAACCAGGTCGAATTGGTGATGCCTACGAGCGTAAATTGGACAGGCTCCCACCATACAGCACTGCTGCAATCGATCCCGTAACAGATTGAGGAGTGCTAGGACACGACACCTTCACGGCTTGAAGCCCGTGCAGGATGTATATGGGCTACCGACGATGAGTCGCAGATCGGCGAATGGATATATAAGGGCGACTGACGAATGTCAGGAACGCAGGCGCGTGTTGTACCCACGCGGTTTGCAAGGATTTACCGTGCATGAGAGTGATGTAACAAGCACCTCCGATGGCCCATCAATGTTTGATGCATCATTCTATATAAAAAGATGACGCATTGGAAGCTTCCTGATGCCCGCATGCAAGTGTGATGCTGGCGAATCTCTGGGGCAAATATTATGGGTCCGAAGCCTGTTTGTACAGTTAGCTGAGAAGTGACTGTCACCAATCGGAACCAAAATGGGACTTGGGGAATGCGAAGCACGACCCTAGAAGGGCCAGTGTGCTACCAACCATTACTATGACTGCATCTTATGTGCAAAAAAAACCAGTAAATGCTTTCTAACACTTCGACAAAGACAGCTATCCTTCAGTGGACTCCTACCAGGACCCCAGCATTTGCTCGGTACCATGTCGGAACTAGCCGGCATGAAATCCTGTCCTAGCCACCCCGAGGTTGGGATTCTCTAAGCAACACTGATCCTGCTGATATGACAGCACTGACAGGCCGGCGATGATGATCGACAAACCAGTGTTGAGACAAAATCTCAAACTCGTCTCTATTTGGTTAGTTCTTTGATAGATCCACTAATCGGAGCTCTCAAACGTGCCTTGAATCAAGCTAGCGACAACGTTACTTTCTGCTCTGCAGATTTGAAGCACTTGCGAGCATGAAATTGCTTTAAACTGTTAGTCCATGCCACTTCCTGCCAACAACTTACTGAGGGCTTGTTCGGCAGCCTTCCGCTCAAGTTTTCGTTCGTTTCCGTCCGTTCCGTTCTGTTTCGAGTTCCCACCGTTTCAAAACATTTTGGATCGTCGAGTCTGTTCGGCAGCCGTTTCTGTTTCCAAAACGTCTGTTATGCTTCTGTTTTGCCTTCGGATATCTTCGAGCTTTGTACTACTACTAGATACCTCAACCACTACTACTACTACTACTCCGAGTCTTGTTGCATTTCTCAGGCTGCCACTCAAGCTCCTGCAAGTTCTGCAAGCCCTCACAAGAACACGAAGGTTCCTCGTAATGCAAAGTGGAGCTCCAGTGACCCATTGACACCCTCAAGAACTACATAAGCAGGATTTCTACAGATAATGGCACTTTCAAATCATTGGCGTTTACAGCTGCTGCAAAGCTATTTCGAGGATGCTCTCTTTCTCTGAGATGATGATGGAGCCATGGAGAGAGGTAGTGTTGATTACTATCTGATGAGTCTGATCTATACTGTGTGACATTTTGTGACACTTCGTCCCGTTCCGTTTTGAAACGGTGGGAATTCAAAACGAAATGGAACGGACGCAAACGAACGAAAACGGAGGGCTATGGACGCGTCTAAAGGACACGGAGGGATCCGGCTGTGATTGCGCTTACGGTGAGACTCAGGGTGATACTGGCATGTTTCAGTCATGTTTCCCATCCATCAGCTTTTCCATTAGAGCATCTCTATATTAAAAGGGTCGTGTGCGGATGGGCCGAAGTTCGCCTGAATATCTATTAGAGTGAACCTCATAACAGGCATGCGTCCGTTTTTGAAGCTTTGGTGCCTCATCGCTCTTTTTTCTTACTCTGGTGCTGTGACACTCCAGACGGAGCTTGTTCTGAGTAATGCAGTCGTGGCTCCTGACGGTTTTAGCAGGCGGTGAGTTCCCAGCAGGTTGCATGGTTCATTTTCTTACATCGAGTCTAGTGCCATTGTCGTCAATGGTACGGCTCCTGGACCCGTCATCGTGGCCAACAAGGTGCGGCTCCGTCTTCACAGTGCATACATATGTTTCACCTTGCTCCTTTGCTCCTAAGGGTGACAGCCTGGAAATCAACGTCCAAAACCAACTTTCGGATTTGGCCACAGACCTTGTCACCTCCGTGGTAAGGTCATGCGCCGTTGAACCATATTGACGCTCAAAGCTGGTACAGCACTGGCACGGCCTGTTTCAACACCATACGAACGCCTTCGACGGCACTTCATTTGTGACTCAGTGTCCCATCGTTCCTGGGCATTCATTCCTCTACAGATTCAACGTGGAGAACCAGTCTGGCACGTTCTGGTACCACTCTCATTACAGCCTTCAGCTCTGCGAAGGTCTTCGTGGCCCGCTTATTATTTATGACCCTCACGACCCATACCGCGCCATGTACGACGTCGATGACAGTGCGTTCTTAAATCTTTCGTCTTCGACATTACCTGACGTTTTTGAAGATTCTACAATAATTACGTTGTTTGATTGGCAAGTAGATATTCCGCAAACTCTCCACCAGTTGCCTGACACAACTTAGGTTTCACATCAATGCAAAGGATGCGTTTTTTTCCAATCCAGCGGCAATCCTTGTCAATGGTATGGGTCGGTATCCCGGAGGCCCGAACACGGCATTGTCGGTCACCAATGTCGAGCAAGGAAAAAAATATCGCATCAGGTTGATCAACATGGCGTGCAAGGCGTGGATCAGCTTTTCCATCGATAACCACAACTTCACTATCATCGAAGCCGACGGACATGCTGTTATCCCGCTCAACGTCGACGCGATAACGATACACGCCGGACAACGATACTCAGTCGTTCTGGAGGCGAACCAACCTGTGGGCAACTATTGGATACACGCAATGCCTGAGAACTATGTTTCAAACTTTACGAATGGCTTGAATTCAGCGATTCTTAGGTATAAATCTGCACCGGAAGAGGAACCGCAGAACAGGACTTGGCCTCTTGTCAACGTGCTCAACGAATCTGATCTCCATCCACGAGACAATCCATCAGTACCGGGTCTGCCATACCCTGGAGGAGCTGACGTTTCCATCAGCCTCGTCACGTCTTTCAACAGCGTTACTGCAGACCACTTTGTCAACGGTGTCCAGTATATTCCACCGGATCTACCGACCCTTCTCCAAATCCTGAGCGGAACGGCAGGAATAGCAGCATTGGCCAACCAAGGCTCGGTGTACACTCTACCGCCAAATAAGGTCATCGAGGTATCCTTTCCAGCACTGTTTGTTCTAGCACCGGTAAGCACTTCCTTGTCCGTCACGTTCTCTGCTGATAGTCATGTTAGCATCCGTACCACCTACATGGGGTAAGTCGTCGTCATTGACGCAAATTCTTCACGAGCTCAATCTACCCAGCACTCCTTCCATGTCGTGAGGAGCGCCGGGACGCCACGATACAACTATATCAACCCTGTACAGCGTGATACCGTCAACATGGGAGCTCAAGCGGGCAACGACAACGTCACCATCCGGTTTGTGACCGACAATGCAGGGCCTTGGTTCCTTCACTGGTATGATGCTGACTTGTTTCGGCGATCGGTCTCTGACTGCTGATTTCACCAGCCACATCGATTTTCATTTGGAGAAGTGAGTACAGTCGTTCTGAGCTCGTTGTGAATGGTTGTTCAACCGGCTCGTTTGTGTAGGGGTATGGCGGTCGTGTTCGCCGAAAATCCAAACGGCACGGCGCAGGACGATCCTGTGAACGGTAAAGCCGGTTCCATACCATCCTTGCAGACTCCCCATCTTATCGATGATTTAGATGACTGGAAAAGCCTCTGCCCAGTGTACAACGATAGCCTTGCTGACGCCACAGAATCGAAGTGATTGCTGTGGTGTTGAAATGTCAACACACTTTCGTTTGTGCTCATCCTGTTCGAGTCTCATTCAAGTCACTCTGTACCTACACCATACTTCGGGGATTTTTGTCCTTCGTGTATACCCAGCTCCAGTCGCTGCTACGTACAATGTACACATCAATATAGGCTGCAATTGACCTATTTGATCTCTTCATCTTGTCTACAGCAGTCGACATAAACAGCCCGCCCACCCCTTCACATCTGTCGAGCAGCCATTGCAGCGTAATTTTTGACGACGGCCCATCAGTAATTCCTGAGCACTGGTTGGCTGGCCAAGAAGAAAGGAATTTACCTGATGGATACCATATCTACTATCTAGGAAGGTTTGGCTCAAGGCACCATTGCTAGATAGACATGACATCCATGCCATGATGGGTAACGTTATGATGGGTGCTCGGGTGTTCAAACGCTCGTATCTCAGCGTTGCATGTCCGAAATGATGATCCATCTGCAGTTGAAACTCACGTAGCAGGACTACAGGCAAGCCTGGGCCTCAGGCTACCGCGTTGCAGCGTGCGTCAATTGTGGAAAATGCCTCTCTTCTGCATTTGTGGTTTACTTAGTATTCTCTGACAAGTCTCTACCCCAGCCCGATAGTCTCACAGCCTTGCGGTCCACGAACGAGCATCTATTAGCCCGTATCTATGCCTGCAGCTTCTCGTGGTGCACACTTCTCTCAATCATTGTCAGTGTCTGCTCTTCCAATGGGCTACCCTCTATTAGAAGTGGGTCCAAAGGTGTCCGGAACGCCGCATCGTATTTTCCGACTCTCCCTTTCCAATGGATCGCACGCTTCCTCTGACTGCCCATTGATCGTCCAGACCACGCTCGGGGCCGAGAGAAGAACCTGTGAAATGGATGACAGTGGATGAGAAAGTAACTCGCCCGTTAGTACTCCGAGTATGGGTGCCGAGTATGATGAGGCCAGACTGCGCTAAGGACCGGCGCAAATGATGAAACGCGTGCCACGGACGTGGAACGCAGGGAGGTATGTATACCATCGTCTGAGCAATGTGGCGAGCGCAAAATTGGCCGGCTCTGTATAGGACAGGTGAGAGCTAATCCCAAAGACGTTGAACGTTGAACCATCGGCCATGTTCACCGAACAGGCACGCGCGTCGTAGATAATCAAAGGTGGAGTAAGAGTTGGTATTTGCAATCCTCGGAACCAGACCTGTCTAGAGGAAGACACAAGGAGCGTTGAATCCCACTTAGAGCTGCGGGCGCGTACCCAGAATCCTCGACAATGCTGTGTAGACGTCACTGGGAAGTTGGCATGAAGGATTGAGAGCTTGGGCTCGGCCAAAGGTTACACACGGGCCATGGGAGGCCACAAAACGCAACCTTCCGGAATCAATGTTTGTCACGTCTTCAGTGGTGAACCGTCGAGCACAGCGTCCTGCTCGTAGCATTTGTCGCAGCGGTATTTCAGAAAACCAGAAACCGACCCCGATGTAAAACATCATAAAGTACTTGCGCGTATGATTAATGTAATCACACTGACCACTTTCGTATATTGAGAACTCGCGGGAATTTTGGACACCGCGGATCTGCACGAGTTACATCGTACCCTCACCCGTATGGGTAGCGGTGTCTACGGGTACGGGTGTTACAAGCTTTGTCCACGGGTTAACGCGTGCTCAACCCTAGCACTGAAGGGAAGTCCGTGTATTTCGACTGCTACCGTGGATGGTAGAAGGTGACATGTACTAGGTAGATGAAATCTTGGTTTGGGCGAAAGCCTGAGCCGACCCGCACCGGGGAGAGAACGCTGCAAGGGTGGGTTGGGCACCGAGCAGAAGAACCACTCTAGCCGGCGCGGAGCGTACAACGGACGATTGAAATATGTTGAATGAGGGAGTCGTTCTACAAGAGGGAGTGGTGGGTAGGAGTGAACGAAAGACGAAAGACGAAAGAGAAGACTGCGTCAATTGCCGGCGACACTGTGTGGATGCGAAGTGGGCGAAGGAAAGAGTCGCGCTACTAAGTCCTAAAGTAGTGTGGTGCAACTTGGAAGGTGTAAGCTGACTAATATCGATGATCATCGATTTGAACGTCTCGCGGAAACCAAGTGTACTTGTGCCCCTTCACCCGGTACTCCCACTACCCTGTCTGTACCTGTGCATCGTGGACAGGTATGCAGTCGAAGGGAAAAGGTACGTACCAGTCGTTGATGAGCACTTGTAATGACCCCCCGCCGATTTCCAGAGCGCTCGAGAATAATCGAAATCTATAATCAACGTGCAATAAACTGCGTCTGTTTCGTCGAGGATGGCGAACAGGTATTGAGCGGCGGTAATGAAGGGATGCTTCGGCGATGGCGAGTGGAAGACGGACGCGAGGTTGGCAAAGCAATCCGAGCTAAAGGAGCCGACATTCTTGTTGCTGCGCTATCGCCAGATCGCAAATGGTTGGTGTGGGGACTCAGGTTGTTAAAAGGGAGCGATGAAAAGTCGGACGTAAGGGTATGGGATGCAAAGACCCACAAAAAGGTCCTGGACATTGACAGTCACACACCATCAATGGTTTCTATCGACATCTCCTTCGACTCGACTCGACTCGCCACGGGTGCGTGGGGTGACTGCACCGCGTCCGTCTGGAGCATGACCACAGGCGAACGGCTCGTCGGGCCTCTGCAGCATGACAGTCACGTGTTGGCAGTGCGATTCTCTCCGAACGGTGACCGCCTCGCCACCGCTACGGCCCAAAAGCCGATCCGGATTTTCAATAGCAACAATGGCCAGCAATTGTTGTACATCCCGTGCATGTTCTATTCATGTTTCTCCTCGCCGCTCGCCTGGTCAGCCGATGGTAATCGACTCTTTGCTGCCTCGTTTTATGAGGCCAAGTGTTTCGATACGTCTTCAGGATCCTTGCTCGATACATGGTTCGTTCCTGGTGATGCATCATCCTCCCCTTCTTCTATCGCCATATCACACAATCAAAAGTTTATTGCCGTGCAAGTAAACACGACAGTATCTTTTTGGGATGCCTCTACGCACCAACAAATTGGCCCTGTTATCGAGCACAAAGCCAAAGTTTGGTCCATAGCACTCTCCCCTAAAGACGACTACATTGCGAGCGGCGACCAAAACGGAACAATAACGTTACAGAGTCTGCGTGATATTCTGCCGGACTCGTACTTGCTAGTAAATGTAAGTGATAATGGCTGTAAAAGCTGGCGAATCTGACAGGTCATGTTCTACTCCACTTTCTCCTCGCATCGTGAGTGTGTCGATCATCAACTGTTCATTTGTTCTAATATTTTCACTTTCCCTCATGGCGTCACAGTTGCCGTATTCGAATCCTGGATGTAGAGCGACTCGACTTGCGTCCAAGGTCTCTTGTCCCCCCGGTTGGAGATGGCCATCAACACCAACATTCGCGATGTCTTCAAGATATCCCCGCTCGTCCTCATCGACGTCAAGAGTGGTCGTCTGTGTGACGGACCAGAGCGAATACATACATTCAGGTCGGAGTCTCAGTTCAAGGAACTGGTTTCCTCTATGACACTCGAAGTGGACGAGGGACGGATTCTGCAAGTGGTGGCGAAATATTTCCAATACGTGACATTTTCGCATGTCTGGGAAGGGGAGGAGCCTTCGTTCCAGAAAGTCGAGTCGGTCAAGTCAGTCTGGAATCTCGATTCGTCGCCGCTCAATAACAAGTTGCGCAAATTCTGTGAGGTTGTTCGCGAAGACGGATATCGATGGGCATGGTCCGACACGTGTTGTATCGACAAAACGATCAGCACGGTGTTGAATCAGTCTCTCAAAATGATGTATAAATGGTACGAAGCTTCCGCCGCCACGCTCGCCCTTCTCGCGAGCGTAGACTCTCCGTCGGCCCCTGGCGGCCTCAAGGACAGTATCTGGATGACGCGCGTTTGGACTGCACAAGAACTTCTTGCACCGAAGGTGATCCGGTTTTACGATTGCAATTGGAAGCCATACCTTGGCGACTCCCGCCTCAACCACAAGGAGTCCCCCGAGATCATGCAGGAGCTCGCAGACGCCATCGGCGTCGCTCGGGAAACCATCAGGGCTTTCAACCCCGATGATCTCGGCGTGCGAGAGAAACTTCGACTAGCCTCGACGCGCAATGCGACGGTGGAAGAAGACATCGCATACTCATTGATTGGGATGTTCAAAAGTGACATCCGGCCAGACTACGGAGAAGGAGATGCTGCGTTGGGCCACTTGCTGGAGGAGATTGTGACTCGTTCGGGCCAGGTGACGGTGCTTGACTGGACTGGCAAGTCGTCGTCATACAACAGCTGTCTTCCCGCCACCCTTGCTGTTTATAGCCACATGCCACATGCACCGCCTGCCATCGAAGAGGCTGAAATGGACCTGCGCATTGCATCGCTGAAATGTTCGCTGTCTCAGACAGACACAATACTCATTCGCAAGCAAATCATCCAATTACCCCTGGCACGCTTCGCCAACCGCCGACTATACCTCCCATCCATCATCTTTGCAGTCAAAAGGCTTAGTCTACAGAATTTTGGGAGTGGTCAAGAAAACCATTACCGTGCTCGCGTATCAGGGATCGGCTATGTGAAATTCCATACACCGGATAGACTCCCGATAACGGAGCCACGCAAGCTCATGTTCGTACGCCCATGGGTTCGTGATCTCCGCGATCCACTGGACGGGTTCACTTGGAGAAGCTCGTCGGATGATGAGTCCGAGTCTGATTCAGAGGCCGAAACCGAGGGTGGTTCTGCGCCAAGTTCGCCCTTGCATGCTGTACCCGCTGCCACAATAGATGACTATGCCCGGGCGTTGCGGCTGATCGTTCGTCTGCAACAGCCTTTCCACGCGTTGTTGCTCCAGCAGCAGCCCGACGGAGAGTTCAAGCGAGTTGCTACCGAGCACGAGATCGTTGTGCCAGGACTCGACCCCAAGATCGACTTCGCCAAGGATATTCGTACCAAAGTCGTGGAGATACTGTGACGCGGCTATCACTTTCACTTGTCTAGCTTACATTGTTATCGCGTCGCGCCTCGCCGTCTTTCCTGGACCACTGTCACATTTCCCCCTTGGCCGATCGCCTAGTTCTCAACTTTTAACTGCCTCACTGGCATGTCATTATTATACCGCGCACTACGTCGCTACGAAGTATACTCGGCTTGCCTCCATGATACCGTTCACAAATCGATAGCTATTGTGTTTGTTTCGTCGATGTACAAGAATATTATTGTATGATGTTGACCTTCCAGTGTTATGCGCGAACACCGCTAAGCTGGATAAAGTCTGGCGGACATGCTCGACCAAGTCCGAGTCAGACCGAGGCTGAGCGGCCCCGGTAGGCGAGCCATGGAGCCTGTTAAGTAACCAGACCTGTCCGATTTGCTACTTTCTCTCCGCGTCGTGCTCCCCCTGAGCTGCTCTACTGAGGACAGAGGCGCGACGATCTGTATGTAGAAACTTTTGACCTTGATCGATTGATCGTTCCCGCTGGCATCGGCTTGAGCGATCCATCTGACCGCACCTCAAGTTCACAAGCCCGGATCAGAAACAACCACCATGTTATCTCCTCACCTATCGGCATCCGTACATTGCGAGTCACTTGCCGTGTAAGCGTAGTCACTTCTTAGCCGCCACGTCTCACGTCCTCGACGAGCAAAGTGTCCCCGCGTCCCCGGACGATTTAGCTATATTCCTCTCCAGGACATATTGCCCACTGACGTTTCCGACAATATTGAATATTCATCGAATCATTGAACAGCCAACCAGACACTATGTTCATTCAAGTATGCGCACTACATATCGCACTGCTCAACATCGAAATTATCACGAAGTAAAACGAGAGAAAAGGAACAAAAGAGG
>QGOI01015502.1:0-15033 GCA_003313885.1 Boletus sp. MG55 | reverse complement strand
ATAGACTGACCTCGGACATCATACTACAAATTCGAGAACATGATGTATCGAGACTAGATCAGCTCTGTCTCGCGCAAGACATAGAAATGGGATACAACAGAACCGAGTCGCGAGACGCTGGCAACGCTGGCAGCGGAGTCACTGCTCGTATCTGTGGTCGCCGGTCGACCAATGATCTCCTGGTGGCGGCGGCCGAGAGATTCTGCACCGCATTTTGCACTGGTTTGGGTGCCTGCGTCAAGTATATCAGGCAAGTACTGACACCGGTAGTGTAGTTTCGCTCGTGCGGTGCACTCGATCATTTGCTTCAGCCCAACTTGACAGCTTCTGGACAGTTCCGAGGGCTTACAGATCGGCCATTGCACAGCGGGACATCTCCATCAACGACAGGTATAATTACGGGTTGCTTTCATCGATCTTCTGCAGAGTGTCTGGTCATCCCGCATCCCCCTGCGTGCTAGACTCTCTGTGGAAATGGACGCCGCTTGGCATTTCAACGCTTCCGTGAGTGCGCACTTCTTCCATCCACTCCTTTACCAACTTGGCCCCAGGTTTGCGATCTCGTTTCGATGATCCCCCCGCATAAAATCACGAGCTGTTCGCATATCGCCAAGCTGCTTGGGGAGCCGACCAAAGCCAGGCGGGTAAGTGAAGGTAGGCTTCGTACCGTGTCATCAGACAGTCGTTGGGTACTGATATGTTCTTGTAGTCGTCAAGTTCCTCGGACAGACTTGCTCTCCCTTGCCATGGCACCGCGTGATCTCGTCCTGTGGGATCATTGCCCGCCGCGATGGTCTGGGCCGAGTACAGACCAGCGCACTCGAGGACGAGGGAGTGTCTGTGTTCACTGGTTCATATGGTGAATCGCGCGTAGAGCTCAATGAATCCGGTTGGTTCCCCGAACACGTGCTCGTTATCTCGGAGGTGGACTCTGATGACGACTGGGGTGCATGATTGATATTGAACTCTGAATCTCATCTGTTTCCATGCACCTGTTTTCTCTATTTCTATCCTGCATTGACAGTTCCCCTCTGCATATACCTAGAAGCTTGAAGCATCAAGACGAACTTTACGTGCTTGAGAACGATTTTATCTGGGTCTTGATTTTATTTACCACACTCATTTCTTGGTTCACAAACATTCTCCAAGTTGACTTTGTTCAGTGGTAGTAATTCGCGCGTGTATTCTTGTACATACTCGCCGGTGTGTCTGTCGATGATGAATGTCAGCTGTACTAGGTTACTTTCGCTGAGTTTCAAACACGGTCATACCCAAGTTTGCTTTGACCTCGTATAGCTGGTCTCATGCTACTCGTTGTCTGACTTACAGCCATGTCGGAATCCCTCTACGCGTCGTGCGCGCAGGTCCTCGCCCTATCTCAGGCACTAAAAGACGACCTGCCAGCTCTCCTCGATCCCGTTTCTGGATTTGCGCCTAGACTGAGACAGCTATGTCGCGATCAGTGAGTCCACCCTACCCACATAGCAATACACGTCATCCCAGACCGTCGTTCGACCAGTATCGAAGAATCAGAGGGTAGCGCCACTTCAGACGTGTCTCAGGTCGAACTAGAGGCCCTACGGATGGAAGCAAACACCTGGGGTCTACTACAAGCACTCATGCCGTGCGTAGACCCGTCTTTATTCCTTTCGTCCGGTCATAAATCCCCCCCTGCAGCCCGCGTAAGACTGAGCCGGAGCACCACCTCGACCCACGCACCCTTCTCACGGAGAACCCGTTCACGCCAACATTGACCCTCGCCCAAGCGATCATGCACGCGTCGCCCTTACTCACGGAACTCGTCATCGTGCGTGACTGGCTCCACGAAACCGCGTCGTCGCCACAACATCCCGAAGCCACGACTGGGTACTGGAAGTTCACCAAGCACAACGTGATGCAGGCGTTACGCACGGGGCAGGGCACGAGAGAGGGACTCGTGATGGTGTTTGATCCGGATGCGGTGAATAGAGGGGATGGCAGGTCATTGGCTGCAGACGACGCGGTGAGTGAATTGGTCTTGGGACTGGGGACTGAGTCTGACCTTGACAAGGCCTTTGAAAAAACGCTGACTCAATCGTTGTATTCCTTCGTGCGCGCTGGGAGAATGGACGAAGCGGTGCAATTGTGTCGAAAAGTCCACCAACCGTGGCGCGCTGCGAGTATCCGTGGGTCGTTGCTGTTCCACTGGCGAGCAATCGGTAGGTCGCATGAAGCTCGGTTGGCGCGTCTGTAACTTATAGCTACGAAGCAAACGAACAACGCGAGGAGGGTTTCGAGGACGAAGATGATGCAGAGGGCTGGCAAGGCAACAGACGCCGGCGACTATGGAAATCGACTTGTGTAAAAGCTGCTCTGAATGTAAGGAGGCCCCGTCCTTACTCCTTTCTAACTTGTCTTATGTCTCTATAGCCCAACTTGCCCGATCCCGAGCGAGTATTATACGCGGCACTCGCGCCAATCCCTCAAACGTTCAACGTCCTCAAGTCGGCGTGTCGAACCTGGGAAGATCATCTATGGGCTCAAATAAGTATTCTGTGCGAAGAGAAGCAAACTGCGGAACTGATCAAGTTGGGAGGGGGCTACTGGGAGGGTGGATCGGAGGCACTCCACGATTTGCCCATATCTGTGGAAGATGCAGACGAAAAAGAGGAGGAAGAATGGGAGAAGGAAGCCACTGCAGCGCTAGAGACACTGAGTGGCGTCAATGTCGACGATGGGTGAGATATTTGTTTCCTTCACTCTGGTTCTCGTGTTGAGCAACGACCTGGTAGTCCTCCCGCCGATAACGCGTTTCATGTCTCTCAATTGGCAATCATCCTCGATCGGACGCAACCTTTGTTGGAGACATTCGCAGCTGGCCTGAGGGACGGCATTTATGATTCTGAATCATCAGAGTACGTATTCTTCCTTCTTCTATCGAAAAAGATCATGCATTTGTTCGCTAGATACCCCACAATGACGCGATTCTTTGCCCACTTATGTCTCTTCCTGCAAATGATTGAAATTTCTGTACCACCATTGGCCACTCAGGTGATTTTGGAGGCGTATCTTCAAGTTCTCGAGGTCAGTATCCATCAAAAACCGATCTGAAAGCTCGTATTTACTCTCTCTGGATCCAGCGTGCTGGTCAGCGAGACCTCATCGCCATGTATGCTGGTGCATTGGGCGATAATGCTGTGGAACGTTATGCTATGTTCCTCAGTTCCCTCGAGCTTTCCGCCGATATCAAGGAACGAAAACTGGCACTAACACGTGCGCGCGAACACGGCCTTGACGTAGACCGTGTTGCCATTGTCACTGCTGAGCGAACGATTGAGAAGGCATTTAATGTTTGTGATGTTGTTCCGGTTTCTTGAATTGTGTTAACCTTGCAATTCGCCAGTTGCTACCTCAGCTAAAAGGCCCACTTCCATCGATCATCGCACTTCAAAACCCACCGTCGGAGATTGAGACGTTGCTGCTCCGTTCCATAGAGTGGACGACCTTTATGGAAGCTACTTATGACACTGCGCTCGAACAAGCTACTGTAATATTGCGATACTTCCTTGGTATGTCTAGCATTCTGACCTTTCTCTCACTCACTCATGCACAACAAGGTTCTGGACGTGTCGCTTTGGCGCGCGGCCTGTTGGACATGTTGCCGCGTGAACTTGCCTCCATCGATGAACCCGAAGAACGTGCAACGGAGTACCTCCACTACAGACAATTTTTCAATGTGTGGGGGCTTCTCGACCGGGTGGTAGAATGTCAGTCGTTGGAAGCTTCTTTGATGAACAAGGATACTCGGATAGCGTGGTTGAAGGACTACAAGGTAAACCGATGCCCTTGACGCTTTCGTACAACTGATGTCATTTCCATCAGGGTCTCATTGACCAAGCATACGAGTCCATCGTGAAGTTGCTTACTTCCGACTGGATGCTACCAGACCAAAGCAATCCTGCTGGTTCGTGCTGTCTGTCCTTCTTTCTTCTTTCTTCTCATCGCGCCACGCAGATCGTCGACATCGTGAAATGCTACGCATCCGACAAATTTACATACCTGAGTTGATCCTGCGATTGCACGTCATGCTATACTCTTCGAGGAACCATATACAAGGGTTCGTCCACACCAGCTGGCGTTGTCTTCTCGAGCTGACACACGCGATAGGAGCCTCAAAGTCGCGCTCGAACTCGTCAACATTGTTGCTGATTCACGGTACAAGCTGTACGACGACTTTTTGCACCCGGATGGGCGCAGGCTCGCGGAGTACTTGGGCGCGGTGAGGCGGGCTGTGTTGGCGGGGCTGGAGGGTGGTGGCTCGGATCCGTTCAAGGTTATCTCTTCCTGATGTGTGTTGGTTGCCTTCACGGGTTTGACTAGAGACCGAATCTATATTTACAATCAAGTAAGACAATGGTGGCTGTCAGTGGTAACGGGTCAGGGCATGCTGACGTGTGACAGGTATCTTGCGCCACGCTGTGTCCGGGTATCATTTAAAGAAGGTGATGGCGGGAATAATAATAGCTGTACTAGTAACCATCTCGAACTCGAACCTCCAACATGAATTTCCTAGACAAAGTCCTCGAATACGCCGAACGGCTCCCCGAGGGCATCGAACGCGCCCGCGATCAGTTAATCGGTATGTCCAATGTCGTTCAGCGATCTTATCGTCCTCTTATCATATCTACCCGTTGTGATCCACCAGGTATTTTGGATCCGGATTGTAAGTCCTCGACGGGTACTCTGTGGGGGTTCGATCTGACCGCGATCTGGTGTTGCGATATGTGCAGACCGTCATGATACCCCGGAAGAGAAACTCAACGACGAGATTCGGGCCAAGATCAATGCCAGCCATCGATTTGGGAGCTTTGCGGGTGAGAGACAGGAGAACGCAATCAAGTGGTACGTGCATGCATGATGGCTTTCGTGCGTGCGCGGAGGGCTGAATGAGTGTGACCGTTTCCCCTTGGCGATCAGGCACATCGATGGCCACGACTACATGTGGGCGGCGTCTGAGATGCTGGATAGCGCGAGGGACGTGATCTTCATCATGGTAGGCGTTCTGCCGAGTGTCGGCGTGTTTCTCCTGCTGAGGGGTATGTCATTGGGCAGGACTGGTGGCTTACACCGGAATTATACCTTCGGTCAGTTCGCGTCACTGCAGGGGGTAGTAGTGCGATGCGGCTCATCTCCGCTCACCAGCCGACCCCCGGCTCAGAACGAAGCATGGCGCCTCGACAGGCTGTTGCAGCGCAAGGCAGAACAGGGCGTCAAGATTTACGTCGTCGTGTACAAGGAAGTGACCCAGACAAACGCCAACAGTTCGAAGCATACCAAGGCGAGGATTGGCGACGGCTGCGTCTTGTCGTACGAGAGTCTGACCGAGTCGACAGGCTGCGCTGGAAGCGCTCCATCCGAATATTGCGTGCATGCGTCACCCCGATCATATCGGGAGCAAGGGTGCGTCATGATGCCGGAACCTGTGTTTCTGTTCGTGTCGCTCAGCCGTCCGTCCCTAGATGCCGTCGAGTTTTGGTCCCATCACGAGAAGGTTCGAGGGGCCGCAATGGTGATCAGTAGAAATTCTGACACGCGGTTTGTGCGCAGGTCGTCGTGGTCGACAACCACAAGGCTTGTATTGGAGGACTTGATTTTTGTTACGGACGTTGGGATACCCACAATCATTCGTTGGCCGACGTGCACCCAACTGACTTTGCTCGTACTCTCTTCCCCGGAAAAGACTATTACAACACTCGCGTCCTCGACATCCAGGATGCGCCCGACTATATCAGTAATGGGCTCTCCATCCTAGAGACCACGAGGATGCCTTGGCACGACGTGAGTTGTTCCTCGAACGTAGGGGTTGACTGGCTGGAGACCATGCTGTAGGTCCATATGACGATATGTGGTTCCGTTGTGCTCGATATCTGCCAACATTTCATAGAGCGCTGGAATGAAATCAAACGTCGCAAGGTATGCGTTCAATTGAATGTCCTGCCACCTAGTCTCAGTCACCTCTTCTCAGTACCGGGATGACCCGTGCGTAGTGGCGAATGTGATCGTTATCATGGCATTTACCCCTGTCCCAGGAAGTTCGATTGGCTTGCGCTTCCGCACAACGTCCAGGTTGCACCCGGTGAGGCTGTTGCTCGTACGTACTATTCCCCACCAATTTCCCCCCTGAAACGTTCATTTACGTATCCTCAGGTCATCCGCACCGCGAGCAGTGGCATCAGATGGGCAGAAAGTTCAGGCAACGCTTCCACCTTGCTTTCGGTGACAGGGTCGAGGCTCCATACGCACCAGCCCCTCAGGGGTCATGCCGTGTCCAAGCCGTTCGCAGCGTGTCGGACTGGAGTCACGGCGTCCTTACGGAACATAGCATTCAGAACGCCTGTACGTTTCCTCGCTTCCTTACTTCCCCGTCTTGTGTGTGAGCGTGACGTGTCTTGTCATCCGCTGCCAGACATTCAGTTGATTCGCGAAGCGAATCATTTCATCTATATCGGTAGGTTCCGGTTGCCATTCCTTTGCGTTCAGTATTGATGGGCGCAATCCAATGCCTCGTGACGGATCACGCGTACGGGCGCTGATTGCTGTCATCAGAGAACCAGTTCTTGTGGGTAACGCCTCCGTCCGGATTGCGACATGTTTGCTCAGTTGGTGTGCCATATCTAGTATATCGAACACCCGAAGCGAGGGCCCTGTGAAAAACCAGATCGCAAAGGCGTTGGTAGAGCGCATCATCGAGGCCGCCCAGGCTGGGAAGAATTTCAAGGTCAGCACGACAGGCAAAGGAGGATGATCCTTGTTTGCTAACATGTGGATGGGCTGCTTCGCACTCTAGGTGATCGTCGTCCTTCCAGAGGTTCCAGAGTTTGCGGGAGACATCAAGGATTCGTCCGGGATGAAGACGGTCATGGCGGCGCAGTACCGTACCATCAACAGGGGTGGTCATAGTATCTACGAGGAGATCCGCAAGGCGGGATATGAGCCGTGGGTGTTCCAAACGCTATTTTGGCGCGTTTCTGCGGCTTCAATGATTACCCGCTAGGATGGACTACATCCGGTTCTTCCACCTGCGTTCGTATGACCGCATCAACGCTCCACAGTGTAAGTCTGCTGCTGTGCTTTTGTCGTGATCGGGAAGTTTGATGGAAGGATGTTTGTACGTGACAGCGACCCTGATCGCGCAAATGGAACAGGCTTCGGGCGTGACGTTCCACGAAGCGCAGATTGCACTTGCGCGTCAGTGGGTGGGGAGGAACTTTTTCGGAAAAGACGCTCCCCATGAGGTCTATATCAAAATCCCTCAGGAAGCCAAAGCTGGGATTGCCGTCACGGAGGAGACGCCTATCAAGAAGGAAAAGGTGCCTCTTCCCGAGTCCATCGATGCTGCGAGAGAGGTCATTGCGCGGTTCGAGGCCGGTGCGCAGAATCTGCGGTCGGACGGGATGGTGGCGGATTCAGTGTCCCATCATGCGTTGCAGGGGAGGCGATCGTTGCTGGGTGAGACGTGGATGGGGTCGGAAGAGGAGGAGCTGAACTGGTGCGTGAATCCGTGTTTGGTGGATGGAGGCTAAAAGGCTGGGACAGTTACGTCTCGGAGCTGGTGTATATCCACAGCAAAGTCATGATCGTGGACGACAGACGTGTCATTGTAAGTGCCAGTTTCATGGCGTGCGTGTGATTGGAACTGATGAGATGATTGTAGATGGGATCTGCCAACCTCAACGATCGGAGTCAAAAGGTAAGTGCCAGAGTGGAGCCCTGCATCGTGGGTCTGGGGCTGATCAATTGCGTAGGGTGATGGTGACTCTGAGATTGCGCTGGTGGTGGAAGACGACGAGATGATTCAGACGACGATGGATGGGCGCCCCTACATGGCAGCACGATTTGCTGCTACTTTCAGACGGAAATTGTTCAGAGGTAGGCCAGCCGTTCTGATATCAGGTAACGCGTAAACCTGAACGTCGATTGCAGAGCACCTGGGTCTTATCGAGCCTCAGCACGCGGGCCATCGACCGGATTCATTCATGCGGCCAGCTCCGACACGCAGTGAGGACGAGACGCACTTGCCCGAAGATGCTGCCGTTGCGGACCCACTTGCGGAGGAGACGCTGGATCTGCTGTATGACACAGCACGTAAGAACAGGGAGATATTCACCGAGCTGTTCCGACCTGTGCCGACGAACCTGGTCCGATCATGGTCCGCCTATGAGGTGCGTAATTGTGTAATTGATGCGGGGCATCAAGTGACCCACGAACGGGGATAGCATTATGTGCCAAAAGTGAAGACGGGACATGTTGTACCGGGCGTTCCATTGCGGCGGGTCAAGGAACGTCTCGACCAGGTCAAGGGTACTCTGGTCGAGTGTCCGTTGGTAAGCGTCACTTGGTCTCGGGGTGTGATCTGAACTGACAGAGGGGTTTGCAGGACTTTTTGATCGATGAGAAGGATTTCGTGGAGGGTATCGATTGGATTGGACTGAACCCTACGTTGCCAGTGTTCATTTAAGCAAGAGAGTATGTAAAGAAAGCTGTATTTGTCGGATGTTATAAGTGTGCCTTGTACCAAATAAGTAGGCGGTTCGTAACACCACGGGCGACCCCTCGGAGTAGTCCCTAACTGGGACCTATTTGGAGTAGAAGCGGAGATTATCCTAATTGCTTGTCATACCCTCCCTGCGTCCCTTTTCCTCTTCTTCCCCACACACCTCAACCACCGTCGTTCCGCGCCATCGTCCTCGACGATGAGCTCGATCAGCGACTACAGTCGTGACCTCAATGAGCCGTTTCTCTCCCACCTCATTGCTCTGCTGTCCACCTACGAGCTGTGTCCCATGTCTACCCCCCCGCCCCGATACGACGGACCCAGCGACTGGCAGACAGACTCCATCCTCCGCTCCCTCTCTGCCGTTGCCCGCAGAATGTACACCGCAGAGGAGGCCCTCGCCTCCATAAAGGCCTCCGAATCCTGGCAAGCGAACGGGCCAGAGACTAAGAAAAGGCGCAGTGTAGGCGACACTCCCATACCCTCCTCTTCCTCTTCTCAGAAGGACCACATTCCTTCTCTCCCCTCGCAGCCTAGCACAATCAAGCACGCAAACGCCGCACGCAACGGCTTCTTCTCAAGCAGGGCGGATGTTACCCTCAACAGGGCCGATGGTTCGGCGGATGTCGAGATGTTGGCAGAGGACCCAACGGTGGGAGTCGCTGATGTTGATCGTGCCTCGTCTGCTAGACCGATCAGCTCCCGCGTCCAGAATATGTCGTTGTCGCTCGATAACATTCCCAACAATTTCGACTCTTCTAGGTTGCAACGCTCGGTCTCAAACTCGTCTGCCTCGGCGCCATCGACTTCCCATATCGAACACATGTCCTGCCCGACTTGTGGCAAGGTAATCACGGACACGATGACGATGGGTCTCATCAATAGCAGTTTCAACGGATCACCGTCTGGTTCACCGCTCGTCGTCCCTCCTGGTCCTCTCGCCACCGCCGCTTTCGAGAGCGGCATGAGTGCCGTCGAGGAGCTTCGTTTACTTAAGGCTCAAGTACAGGATGTCGCACGTGTTTGCAATGCTGTCGCCCGCGGTGATTTGTCACAGAAGATCACCGTTCCCGTCCAGGGTGTCGTCATGGTTCAGCTCAAGGACGTCATCAATACCATGGTATTTCCACAGCACATTAACGATATGGGCTATTAATACTAACTTTTGCTCGCAGGTGGACAAATTGGGTCAATTTGCCAAGGAAGTCACTCGTGTCAGCCAGGAAGTGGGTACGGAAGGGTGGGTCTTGGCCGAAATTCCTTTTTCGTTCCGCTTTTGATCTCCCCTTCCTTTTTATAGTAAATTGGGTGGTCAAGCTCTCGTTCTGGACGTCGAAGGCACATGGCGTGAATTGACGGGCGTCGTCAACAAGTTGGCCGCCAACCTGACGAATCAAGTCCGGAGCATCGCCAAGGTCACGAAAGCCGTCGCGTTGGGTGATTTGTCGAAGCAGATCGATGTCGATGCTCGCGGAGAAATCTTGGACTTGAAGAACACCGTCAACGGAATGGTTATCCGTCTTCGGGCATTGGCCGCCGAAGTCACCCGTGTCACGCTTGAAGTCGGATCTCAAGGAAAGTTGGGTGGTAAAGCTCATGTCCCTGATGTGGAGGGTGTCTGGTTCGAATTGGTTCGGAATGTGAGTCACTGAGGCGTTGTGAGACCATTGGATGTTTATCTTATCGCAGGTGAATCGAATGTGTTCGAGTTTGACCGATCAAGTGCGGTCTATCGCCAAGGTCACGACTGCCGTCGCCAAGGGTGACTTGACCCAGAAGATTGAAATCCAGGTCGAGGGTGAGATGTCGACGTTGAAGAGCACTGTCAATTCTATGGTGGACCAGTTGAGCGCGTTTGCATCTGAAGTCACGCGTGTCGCGTTGGAGGTCGGAACTCAGGGTATTTTGGGCGGTCAGGCTCGCGTCGAGGGTGTACAAGGAACTTGGGCAGACTTGACACGCAATGTCAACGTGAGGTTTTCTCAAGTTGGGATCGCTGGACTCGCTCGATGACGCTTCTTTTTTCATTCCAGAAAATGGCTAGCAATTTGACCGATCAAGTGCGGTCCATCTCGGAGGTTACAAAAGCTGTGGCATTGGGTGATTTAAGCAAGGTCGTCAACGTCGATGTCCAGGGAGAGATGCTTGATTTGAAGATGACGGTCAACTCTATGGTTGCCCAATTGTCGACGCTCGCAAACGAGGTTACTCGTGTGTCTTTGGAGGTCGGAACGGAGGGTATTTTGGGAGGTCAGGCCTATGTCCCTGAGGTTCAAGGAATGTGGAAGGTTCGTCGCTATCGCCGGCTGCCGAACCTGGGTTGACATGCTGCTCCGTGACGAATAGGTCTTGACGGACCACGTCAACTTGATGGCCATGAATTTGACCAACCAAGTGCGTTCTATCGCTGAAGTCACCAAGGCTGTCGCAGCTGGTGACTTGACAAGGAAGATCGAGGTCGATGTACGCGGAGAGATCAAGGAGTTGAAGGAAACCGTGAACGGCATGACTGAGAGTTTGAGTTTATTTGCTGATGAAGTTACTCGTGTCGCAAGAGAAGTCGGAACGGAGGGCAAATTGGGTGGACAAGCACAAGTGACCAACGTCGGTGGTACCTGGAAGGTGGGTTTGGGTTTGCGGTGGTTGGAGAGAGCTATTGACTGAAAGATTCTGACTGTAGGATCTCACGGACAACGTCAACGTCATGGCTGCCAACGTGAGTGGTACAATGTTCCCAGCTTGATTTGTGCTCATGGTGTCTGTCTCAGTTGACACTGCAAGTCCGAACTATCGCCGTCGCTACAGTAAGTTCACCCGCGTTTTTTTTAGGTTCCAGAGGTCAAGCTAATTTCCCTGTCAGACCGCTGTCGCTCGTGGTGACTTGACGCAACAAATCACTGGTGTCTCGGTCTCTGGAGAGATGTTGAGCTTGGTAAACACTATCAACGACATGATTGCCCAATTGGCCATTTTCGCCAAGGAAGTCAAGAAGGTCGCCTTCGAGGTCGGCACGGAAGGTAAACTGGGTGTCCAAGCCGAAGTAGGCAATGTCCAGGGTATCTGGCAAGAAATTACGTGCGTCGACGTTCCTCTTCTGATCTGCTTCGTCGTGTTCATCGGTTGTTGCTCGTGATGTAGAATGTCCGTCAACACCATGGCTGGAAACTTGACCACGCAAGTGCGTGGATTCGCCCAGATTTCTGCGGCAGCTATGGATGGCGATTTCACTCGGTTCATCACGGTCGAGGCGAGCGGAGAGATGGATTCATTGAAGACGCAGATCAATCAGATGGTGTTCAATTTGCGTGATTCCATACAGAAGAACACCGCTGCAAGAGAAGCCGCGGAGCTGGCGAATAGGTCCAAGTCCGAGTTTTTGGCAAACATGTCCCACGAAATCAGGTATGAAGCGCATTGCGTCGTCAACGTCTGCGGATTACTGACATGGACAAAGAACGCCAATGAACGGTATCATTGGCATGACAGAGCTGACTCTCGATTCAGATCTAAACAGATCACAGAGGGAGAGCTTGCTACTAGTCCACTCGTTGGCCCGCTCGCTATTACTGATCATTGACGATATATTGGACATCTCAAAGAGTGGGTCCCTCGCATTTGGTGGGATTTCTAAACTCACATACCGTCGCAGTTGAGGCTGGTCGTATGACAATGGAAGCGGTGTCCTATTCCCTCCGCCAGACGGTTTTCGGAATTTTGAAGACTTTGGTCGTCCGCGCATCGCAGAACAACCTGGACCTCACGTATGATGTGGACCCTGACATTCCAGATCAGCTGATCGGTGATTCCCTCCGGTTACGCCAAGTCATCACGAACCTCGTTGGCAATGCTATAAAGTTTACACCCTCGAAAGTCACGCGCAAAGGGCACGTCGCCCTCAGCACGCGACTTCTGGCGCTGGACGACCAGAGTGTTACCCTGGAGTTCTGTGTCACAGATACAGGCATCGGCATTGCCAAAGACAAGCTAAACCTTATCTTCGATACTTTCTGTCAAGCAGATGGATCCACGACACGTGTATGTATTGGTGTTCTTTCCTCGCTTCCGATGCAACGAGTTTAATCACCGTTATTTGTTCCACAGGAATACGGTGGAACAGGTCTAGGTCTCTCAATTTCGAAACGTCTCGTCAACCTCATGCAAGGCAACATGTGGGTCGAGAGTGAGGTTGCGAAGGGCAGCAAATTCTTCTTCACGATCACGTCCCAAATTAGCCAAAGCCCGATGGAGCACACGTTGCAAAGGATGCAACCGTTCCAGAGGCGTTCGATCATGTTTGTCGATACGCTTCGCGATACTACCGGCGTCGTCCAAAGAATCCAAGAACTTGGTCTCAAAGCATATCACGCCCACGACGTCTCCGAAATTGCGGACAAGGAACGTTGTCCCCACTTTGATACCATTGTCGTCGATTCTCTCACGATGGTATGCTGTGCCAATTTCTCTCCTTGTCCATGCCAAGATCTTGACCTCGTGCCGCACAGACGGAGAGTATAAGAGAATATGAGCACCTGCGGTACATACCCATCGTGTTGTTGGCACCTTCGATGCCCAGACTCAACCGTGAGTGTAGTCACCAGTCGAACTATCGCGTGCTCTCTCAACCAGTGCCGTCTTTCAGTCAAGTGGTGCTTGGACAACAGTATCAGCTCTCAAGTGACGACCCCTGTAACAGCGCAAGATCTTGCATCCGCCTTGATTTCAGCCCTGGAGTCGAATACCGTATCACCGGTTTCTGCGCCAAATGACATCGTCTTTGACATCCTCCTCGCTGAGGATAACATGGTCAACCAGAAATTAGCCGTGAAGATCTTGGAAAAGTACGGCCATTCAGTAGAGATTGCCGAGAATGGCAGCTTGGCTGTGGATGCGTTCAAGACGAGAGTTCAGCAAATCAGGCAGTTTGATATCATTCTTGTGAGTCAACATTCGCTGGTTAATGATCCGTGAGTGTTTACTGTTACGCATTAGATGGACGTGTCGATGCCATTCATGGGAGGAATGGAAGCCACGGAGCTCATTCGAGCCTATGAAATGCACAAGGGTCTCTTGCGAACGCCGATCATTGCACTTACTGCACATGCCAGTGCGTCTGCTTTACGTTGTTGTCGATCTAAATCTAAGGCCTCGTTTCAGTGATTGGTGATCGTGAACGATGCTTGCAGGCAGGTATGGACGATCACATCACAAGTATGTACCTTGTTTTATCCCTTGCTGTGACCTTACCGACCATTCGTATCCGCACGCAGAACCATTACGACGCGGTGACCTCTTGAACTCGATTAATAAACTTGCTGGCGAGCGTGCTCAGCTTGCCAGACAACACCGTCTATTGCAGAGACCGCCCGCACTCATGGCCCCATAGGAAATTCATTTGCTGGAATACCCCACGCGTATGATCTCTCTTATGAAACAGATTCCAGTCTCTTACCTCCATCTTACTCCCCGATATCCTACCCTATCGTCTTGTACGTGTTTTTACTGTAGCATGAAGGACACAGCTCTCTGCTTATGTCTCCAGATCGCATGTCTCTTGAACTTACGCCCTTGGCAACTGTACTAGTTTTCAACTGAGGGTTCGTGGTCGCTCGTCGGTGTTGACCGTGTCGCGCTGCGCGTGTCCGAGTGGTACCGCTTTCCTTTTTTTATGCATCTCCCCATCTTTTGTTCATGCCGTTCACGTTACCAAGTAATCATGGCCCCAGATGTACAAAAAAATCAATCAATGCTTGACAACACTTTGATCATGATAGTCCTGCTTCTTCTAATCTATTGAATCAAATCACACAGTTCCAACTACTCATTTTTTCTGTACTGCCATCGGCATGTGAAGAGATAGTGGATTTTCGACCCCCTTGTGCACATACATCGGGTCATACTTCCGAGTGGAACTCCACGATCAGCTCCAAGGAGAGACTCGGGAGAGCGATGGTGCATCATTGGGACGAGAACCCAAAGGTATGATTCTGCACGCGCCATATGGTGGAACGTCGATGTCGATGATGCGATGCTCTCCCCCAGCGGCAGGCAGTCCTCCAGCGCTTATGTGAGGGATGTGTTCAAGGACAGTACTAGAGGAAAAACAACGTCAACGACATGCAGGACAACCAAGATGTCAAAGACATTGTGCCTAACGAAAGACTCTCCTGACGCTCGACATGATGTCAACGGTCTTCGTCGTTCGTAAAGATGGATTGTAAAACACGTCATGCGACCCATTGTTCCAAAGCCGGCGGAAGCCGAAAGCCCCCGCTGCAACGTTTCTGTGTCTCGCCTTGCATCCTTTTGCGTCGCCTCCAACAATTTCCGAGTTTCGTCGAGTTCAAGTCGGGCGCGTGATAAATTGTGGTCCGGGCGCGTGACAAGATGCGGAGGGAGGGCGATAAAATGGGGATGTGGATAGGCACCGGAAGGGTACTCGATATGGTTCAGTCACGGTTGCGCAATCGCAGACTAGACCTCTTCGTCTGAGTGTTCATTCC
>QGOI01015465.1:0-11304 GCA_003313885.1 Boletus sp. MG55 | reverse complement strand
CAAACCATATTGACGTTTTGATGATAAAGCGGAGGCTCTCTGAACATATATAAAGGACCCTCGACGGACCTCCAAAGCGAGGATCGTTGAGGACGGAGAGGGAATATGTGCAGGCAGCATCAAGGAAGGTTTGCCATTGACCTTTGCCTCCACTGAAGAGGAAGTAGGAGACGATACACAGCCCTGCAAGGGCGTCTCCTTCTGTCAAGGGACTCTTCAAGGGGAGCATTATCTGCATGCGCCGCAAAGCCTCTACATCTTCTGATTCGATGATGCCGCGTTTATCTTTTTGAGTGCTCTTGCGATGGAGGTGGGAGAGGAGGCAGGCGGCTTGACGAGCATTGTCGCTTGTATGGATCAACTTCCAGATAATAGAGTCGAGGGATTCGTCTGCATGAAAGTATTGCATGCGAAGTACGTGTTTCATGTAGTAGTCCAGGGCGGCGCTTTGGCGAGGATCCAACGAGGGGCAGGGGTATTGATCGACGACAGGGGCAGGGGGCAACAAGAAGCCCGAAGAAACGACATCCATGACTTCGTCCTCGTGAATGGAAATATTATACAATCTTGAAAAGTGACTCGTATGTGGGCGTTGAAGAGCGAATGAATGGTTTGGCCCTGCAAGGAGGGCATTGAGTACTATTATACATACAAATACTTAGTAGCGATACGAGGTCTTACATGACTCTAAGCTATTGTTAACAGGAGGCGAAGAATATGACACAGCAGGAAGGAGGACTTCGGGGTATTCACTTCGTTCCAGAGGTGAGTCGGGACTCAGCTCGTGCATGACAGGTAAACCTAAGAAAGGGTTAGGCAGGGAGGATGGGGTGGCACAGGCGCGGCTTACGATCGTTATCGGGGTAACGGTCCGTACGAAGAGGGTACGAGGACGGACGTTCATCATTTGTAGAAGAGATGGAGAGCGTAGGGGTCTGGGGGCTGTTGGTTGGTGATACATAATCCGTTGACAATGCTAATATTTGTGGCTCCTGTTCGGCAGCGCGGGGGGCAGAGCCGGAGTGGCCCTTTATCATCCCCTGGGATGCGAGGAAAGTCTTGATCTTGTCCCGCAAGTCGAGGACATTGCGGTTCTCCTGCGAGATATGAGATGGTATGCGAGAGCGGAGAAGAAGGGAGGCATCACCCGCAACCATTCGGGACGTTTAGCACCGAAGCCGAGACATTGAAGACGGAGGCGAACGCAGGTGGAGCAGCTGCCCTCGGCATTCATCTGCTCGTCGCATTTCTGGGGGCAAGGTAAGAAGGGGAAGAGCAGGCGGACGAGAGAGGGGACCTTGCGACGTATTCTGCAGGTGTAGCAGCCGGACTTGGCGCGTACAGCGCCTTTTGTTTTTGGCGCTCCGGGCCTCCTTGCCTGTGGCGACTTGGGTGCAGGGGGCATGGGTATTAAAAAGAGAAAGGGAAGCAGATGGAAGGTAAGGAGAGAAAGTATAAGAGATGAATACTTGTCAGATATGAGAGGGGAGCGGGGACGAGGGACGCGTTGTAGCCATAGGGCCAAGGTATAAGTAACGTACGAGGGACTTGGTACACACTCGACTTGGTCTGCATAACACACCACGCTCTCGGGGTCCCGGCACCCCCGATGGGAATTTTTGCCAAGGGGCCTTTTGATCCCGTCCGGTCACGCGCGGCTATTTTTCCCTTTTCCAGCCGTGGAAGATCCAACAACCACCCACACCCGACACCCCTCCTCCACAACACGTTCCTGCCAACAGACATGCATGCAGGCACTGTCTGTCTGGATGAGTCCGTCTGGCCACCTCATCGCCACAATCACAACCGCAGTTAGTATGAACCGCAGGGCTCGCCAGCCAAGTGGCGATGTCGATCAGATGCGGCACGCAAATGAAAAATGTGCCATCTGGGGTGCGAGATGTCGTTTTCCATCCATGGATTAGAGTACGCGCGCGCTCACTGTCCAGCTTCTTCCCTACCGCTTGCATCGGGGCATACTCCTCCCTCTCACTCGGCATTCATTTGAGTTCCCGGGGCTGGACCCCAAAGACAGCCACTATGTCTCGAATTGGTTCCGTCGCAACTTCCGCGCTTGTCGCAGCTATGCCGATACGCCACTTATCAAACGTCCACTGACAAAGTTCGCTTTCCTCATCATTCATCAAACATCTGCCATCCCGTCCCCAGGAAGCCACTGTCTTCTCGTCCACGCTCTGTGACAGTCCCGCCTCCTATCAAATAGATACTTGCGTACGTACTAATCAGCATCCAACAGGGTACCCGTGACATGACATCTATCCGGCATATTCATGACGTGAGAGCGAGCGGTACAATTACAACTCAAGCACAACTGAGACTCGGTAGATAATGCCGTCATGCTATCCGACTAACCATCCGATATGGGAACACCGCTCGGTCCACTGATGCTCAGGTTCCTGACCTTATGCCTTAGTCCGCTGCTCGACGTGGCTCCGCCTTGCCCCACCTCACTCCCACCTCCCGCCGGCTTCGAGGTCGGATTCCCACTCAGATCGCCAGGGACCACCCCAGCGCCTGTTCTCCTCGCTATCAGCGCCCGCACTGCACTCAGCCACTTGATCTCCTCCTCCTCGCTCGGCGCGCACAGCAATAGCGTCCGCTTCGTGGTCACGATCTTGAACGTAAATGGCCCATGTGCTGATTTTCGGTTGTCCGGTGATCCAACTATTACCTGTGTACCCATCACCGGTGGGGGGATCCCACCACTGTGTTTGTGCGACTGCATATCGAATTCCAAAGCGTCGAGAATTTCAGAGACAGAGAACTGCCGGTGTGGTTTCGTGTCCTGCCAACATCCAGTGCAAGGTACATACGTCAGCCATGGGTCGCCGATCAGTCCGACTGGACCCACCATGTGACTTCCCGAATAGACTAATTTTTCCCCGTATAGCACGAACCATCGTTTGCGCCAATTATGTCGCTTCGAACCACATTTCATTAAGTAGCCGGAAACAACTATCTTTGCAATCGCGTCCCTCGGTGGACCTGGAGGTCGAGTAGGTGACGAACCGATGGTCGGTCGGTTCTGCGAAGATGTCGAGTATGTCCGCTGAGCACTAGGCGAGATATCCTCAGAATCGGAAGAGGTGATATTTTGGGCATGCAAGGGATGAGCTGGAGGGGGAGTTATGGTGGCGCTGCGACTGAGCATGGCTTGGGCCTCGGGTATCGTTACCGGCGTAGTTAGCGATGTTTGAGTCGAGGTCATCATGAGGGTCTCGCGTGCGTCTTGAATGGCCGCAACCCAACGCTGTACCTCTTCCGGGCTCTGTGCTTGAAGATAAAACGTTCTGACAGATGTGACGACCCCGAAAGTGTACAAATGCTTCTTCAACATGACTTGTGTGCACGAGTGGACATCGGTCAGATTGAGGAGTCGAAGAAGCTTGTATTCCGCAGAGGTCTTGTAGTATGCCAGATGTGCTGGTCGTAATACAAACCATCTCTTCTTCCAGGTCTACAATAACATCCAGATTAAGCAATAAATGGGTGCTCAGGATACACTAACCTTGCGACGCTCGCCCTTCTTCCACAAATAGCCAGACTTGAGGACGCTTTCGTTCAGGGAGTCCATGCGCTGGGACTTGTCCGCCGTCTTCCACGGCCCTCCCTCTTCCTCGTCGTCTTCTTCAGACTCCTCGCCGCTGCCCGATGCACGCTCCGTGATCACAGAGAGGGGTGGTTGTGAGCTGCTTCCAGACAGCAACGCTCCAGTTGAACCCATCGATTGTGAATGTGTGGGAGACGCCAAATCTGGTGACAAGACGGAATCCGAATCTGACTCTGTTCCGGATACATGTGCCTGCGCGACTGGTGGGCTCTGCGATTCCCCTGATCAGAAACAACGTATCGAGGGAGGAAAGACTATGATGGATCAGACCTTCTTGGGCTTGGCAGCGGAGTGTACAGAGAGCTTCCTTTGTATCTCTTGTGGAGAAGGCGGTGGTGCTGCCGAGGGCGACATGCTCGAGCCCAGCAGAACAAACGTTTGGTTGCGATCAAGAACTGTCTCGTCCTTTGTACTGTAGTATGGGCGCAGCGCAACCGACACGCTATGTCACACGTGTGACTTGTCACGTATCTCGGTACAATTGGTGGATAGCCCTCCGCCTTTAAGACGGGGTTCGGAACCAGTATTCGCTCATACACAATTCCTCGGTCGATGGCAGTGTAATACAATGCACGCTGTCAATCGCGTCAATCGTCTGCGAGCTCTGCTTGTGCAGTTGAAACTGCTATTGTATGATAGGATAATGACATTCCTAATCGAGAGCTTGTCACCGAGATCAGATAAACCCCGATTTATCGTAGTCCAGCATCGAAGTTGCCCTCCGACGACTACCAACACTCTTCACTTCAACCTCAGCCATGACATTGACCGTGCAGGAGAAGTTCGACAAGGCCGTCAAATACGTCCAGACTCTCCCCAAGGACGGCCCTTACCAGCCTGACCAGGACGCCAAGCTCAAGGTGAGCCAGTATTCCCTTCGCGATCGTGCGATCTGCTGAAATAATCGCGTCAGTACTACTCATACTACAAGCAAGGTTCATCTTCTGAAATGGTCGATGCTGAATCTCACTGACCGCAGCATTCAGCAACCGAAGGTGATGTGAACATCCCGAAACCAGGCCTGCTTGACTTCGTTGGAAGGGCTAAATGGTCAAAGCGTTCTCCATCACTCTGTGACCATGCTCAATTTCATATGTCACTGCAGGGATGCCTGGAACCGTGCCAAGGGCACAAGCAAGGAAGTTGCCCAAGTAAAATACGTCGAATTGCTGGTCGAGGTAAGATTATCTCGTCATATTATCTAAATTCATTTGACGGCTGAGCTCCGTAACAGGACCTCGACAAGATCACACCCAAGTCCGAGGAGCTCGAGAAGCTGCTCCAGGAACTCAAGGAGTAGTGACGAGGTTGCTCGTGCTGTTTGAGTAATTATAAGCACATGTAACCGTTGGGAATGGGCACACCCGTCTTAGTCAAGTCACCAGTGACATCGTGTGCAGAATGCTTTCAATTTCAGCACGCAGTATGAACCTGAACATGGCAGGACTGTACCACAGCCAGGTCATATGTTTGGACGGGTGCTCCAACACGAGGCAGATAACGGCCCGGCGTCTGTACCAAAATTATTGGCGCTGCGAGAGGAAAGGGTGTTCGAGGACCTTTTGCCCGATGGCTCCGGCTCCCCAGCTTTCCTAATCGAGCCATGGCTCAAGTGATTGGGCAGGGAAAAATTTGGTTCCAGTGGAACCCTTCAAGTCGGTAGAAGGAGTCGCCGGTAAGAGATAGAAGAGGTATGGCGGCAGATCCAGGACAACGCACACGGCTAAGCCTGTCGCCAAAAGTTATAGGTTTCGACCGTTTATCCCGCAATGTCAAGTCGACAAGTCGGCTCAAAATAGAGTCCAATGAATACAGCATCCCGCCATTCGTTAGGTAACAGACTGAAGGAACAAATGAACCTTGTTAGGCCGAAGAATGATGGTCTCGACCTGAGACGCACCGGCGAGCCACACCTGCCAGTGCAGTTGTGCAAACGAGGTTAAATACTAGTGTTGATTGCTGTGAGTTCATATTTAATGCAACTCGAGGCAAGGCAATTAATAAACATAAATACAGATACTACTTAGCACTCTTACGATTCATTCGATGGGTAGTCTGGTGTTTCTTGAAACACCTCGATCAATTAATCTGGCCACCTTCACACCACGAACGCCACCGGTGACGTGGCTTCACCAGGTACCTAGCCTAGTTGTTGGCGAATGCCGATCAGGAAACCTTGTTTTACTCGTCTAGTACACTCTAGGTAGGAGTACCTAGTGGGCCGACCATGTGAGCACCGAGGACTCCGATCTACCTCAAACACTGATCAGCGAGCCTGAGTGGGCTCTTAGCCGAGAACTGCAGGACCATCATATCACCAGTCCCGACGGCATATGCGAAGAGATTTTTCGTCATATATCGGTCAAAGTTGTTTACTGTTCCTGCGTCCTCGCGAGCCGCGCAGATTCGCGCGCGTTTTTCGTCAGCCCTGATGCGGCGGCAGCCACCTACTAGGACACTGTAAGCACCCCAGATGCAACTGAAGTTCCTGATGGTGGCCGGGTCCCACGCAAGTGCCTTAATGCTTGGGGTCTCAGTATTTTTCTTCCTTGGACAACGATAGCTGTTACAGCGAAAAATTTGTTCGCCACTTTGCAACAGAATCTCGACCCGTCGGGACACGACAACGTCTCACCAGGATGTTTTTTCGCAACCCTACCTTCCTGGGTATCTAGCGTGTGTGACAACGCATCATCTTAGCATGTCTGCAGGGGCTAGCGTCCTCGTGGACGTGTCGAACCCTAGATTTGTGAGTTTCATGCCCTGTCTCTAGTTCGGAGCTTAAGCGCCCCTTTTTCGGAGGCTCGCACCTTCGGGGTGCACTTTACTTTTAGGTGCAGCAGACGCTAGGCTTTATCGGGATACTTTCGACCAAGCACAGCATGCCAACGGCAGAAGCGCATACAAGCTTGTACATGGTATCACACGGCTCTACAGCATGGCAGGCGACGGCCACTACTACTGCCAGCGGCAATGTGATCGTTTAAAGACTCTTCTGATTGGAAATGACGAGTACTGCCGACAAAGAGCCATGTGCAGGTCCACGTATATGACATGTCGTTCTCCCACTGGACCAGTGCGAAAATGCCTCCCTAGTATGGGAAGCCCGCCCAGCTTTGTCTCGTGCCGTCAAATTGTAAGTGCGACCGCCGCGTCCCCATCGTATTACATACTTTACGGTCGCAATCGACTTTTTTAAAAAGGCTTCTCGTCCAGTCGTGCTTACGACTCGCCGACTTCTCCTAGTATGAACCAGGAACAACTCCGCCGGTCCATGGTATTATTTTTTTCCTCAGCTGGGTAAGCACGAAGCGTCCGTCCCTGTAAAGTTGTTGACTTTTTGCTTGCTCGGATTCCAGATCGTAAATTAAAAATTCTTTCCTCGTTCGCATCATATGATGCCATCCAATTCGAGACTCGACCCAACTCGGTGATGAATACCAAAAAAGTCTTTATTATTCTCGAATCAGCTCGGACTGATCTCCGTCTCGTCTTGTCATGCAGGGCAATCGTGGTAGCCGCTCACCTCCCGCAATTTGCTTCGCGGTAGAACTGCCACGGTTATTCAATCGAGCCGTGGTCAGACGAGTCTACCGTTTTGGATGCGGGTAGACTCGGCAACTCAGATTTCGAGCGGCAGCATGATTTGACTGGGTTCGTTCTGCCGCAGCTTGATCTTTGGAGCTTGTCACATCCACATGTGGTCTCCGTAGTCGTTCTCGCAGTTGCCAGGTACCACACGGATACAAGGGTTGTGGTCCGTTGTGGATAGATGGCTATATATAATCGCGAAGACAAACACGTTGCGAGTCGTTGGCAGTGTCAATCACAGCAGTCGGCACTGCTTTTGTTTTCCCTCACTGGTAGTTTCAAGTCGTGACAACGGCACTTGACTTGATTTGTACATAGCAGCTGCCAAACGGCGTGAGTCATATTTGTGGTATTCAATCAGCTTGCTGTCACCAGTTTGAAACGTCCTGAAGAACGAAGTCGCCTCTTGATTTACAGGGTCGTACAACGGCTGCTTTTTACGGGGTATTGAAGCAACGAGTCCATAGAAAACGAAACAATACACTTGTCCAACACAATACAACATAGCATGAAGCATACAGTGGCATACAATCCTCGTAAACAAAAAGTCTGGGTAAATTTGAGTCGTAGTAGTAGGTAAACGGTACGTCACGAGAGGTGTCCAAGATCGGGGTTTGCGATAAATAACGAGGCACGTGGAGCGACGCCGTACTGTATTGTCGGTCGGGTCCGTGATGGTACCTCTTCATGACGGCGGGTGTTTCGAGGAAGAGGAATTTGTCGTGATTCCAATTCTTGGGACAACCTGCGCTCGTACGCTTTCACTCTACTGGTCACGATGGTGCCCCTCTTTGGTGATGTCAGACTAGATTTCAGTGACATCAGAGGTTCAGAGGGCGTCTCCGCATCCATGGACAACGCAAAGTCAACCGGGGATAGTGTTGATCGTGGCGGATCGACCTCGGGCGAACTGCTTGACAGAGCGCCCTCGGTAGGCGCATGGCTGTCAACAGCGCTAGCGAATATCCCTTGTGCAATTATCTCCGCATAACCGAGCGATGGCGCGCGCCGCGAACTTGATCCGTCAGATGCGAGACGCTGAATCACGTCATAGCTGCCGCCAAGATGCTGCGCGGAGTCGGTGTTCGCCGTACGTCCGCTGTGAGTGGATGACAATGATCTATCGTGTCCGACAAGTGTCTCAACAAGTGTATCATCAGAATGCGCAGGTGCAGTAGAGGGTTTCTTTGTCTCTTCGAGTGCGACGAGGAGAGGAGCGGGTGTTGGGTCACGGAAATCCAGCGGCTTGGATGATGTGATCGACGCGCGACGATCAAGGAATGGGGGTTTCGTTATACGTGTCCACCAGCTGTCATGACGGGATATAGATGGTGAACGAGAAGAGGTGGAACCCGAGATAGTCGAATATGGAGGGGCGAGTGTAATAGGGCGTGGCTCGGAGGAACGTGAAAGCGTAGGACTGTAGGATATTGGAGAGGTGCTAGCTGGTGGGGTGAGCGCGGCATTATCTGCATGACCAAATATTATCTCTCCGTGCGAAGGTTCTTGCAGAGACGGAAGCGAATTAGAAGGATCTGTGAGAGATGTATGAGAGACTTCTCTGAGGGGGGTGAGTATGCGTGAGCGTTCAGAAAAAGGCCAAACGGAATCCTGAGGGCCCAAGGCGGGCCACTCAGAATTGTCAGTTCCGTCAGTCCTCGGAACATAGTGGTCATAATCTGCGTCCTTCTCGGGAATGCCTGGGCGTAACTTGAGGTCATCATAATCGTCATCCAGGGGGTCCTCGAAGGGATCGGTATACGAGAAGAAACTTCCATCTCTCCGACGGGTCGGATGCGAAGAAGTGGCGCTGCGGAGACTTCCTTGACGAATTAAACCTTCTTGGTCCACCTCACGGAGATGATCGATCTTCTCCCACTCGTGATCCCTTTGATCTACTCCAGATCCGCTAGGCTCGCGGCCAATCACCCCGCGTACCAACGCACTCACAGAGCGGAGGGACCAGACGCTTGTTCCCTCATTGCCCTGTCTGTGCAAGGTACTACTGGAGTATCCAGCCCACCCAAACGATTTGGTGTCCTCATCAGCAAACATGTCCTTTCGGGGCTGGTGGGGCCTGGGGCTAAATTTGCTGATGCCAAGGTGTGCGAGAATATCCGTCATCACACCCGGCCTATCAACCGCCATGCCCCTTTCCATGGTCTGGCCACTGAGGTGTGCTGCCTCTGGTGCAGCGCCGCCAAACGACCCCTCGTCTTCCGATGAGAATTCGGGGTCATCTTCGAGCGGGAAGAACCTCCCGGCTGCCCTCCTATCACGATTGCGCGCCCGTTTCACTTGGTATATCGTTGCAAGTCCAACTGCGACGAGCCCAAGAACTCCAAATGTCGTCCCGAGTGCAATAGCGGTAGCACGGCTGCTCGAGCCGGTGGATGAGCCGGAACTGTACGAGGGAGAACCCGATGCTCCCCCAGGAGAAGCAGTACTCGTTCCTCCTATAGGACTGGGGTCTACCCCTGTCTGTGTCGGCGCCGGCAATGAGGTGATAGCAGGCGTTGAGTCGGGAGAAGGTGCGGTGTAAGACGTAACCATCGAGGACGTCGTCGGATCATAGACGAGCAAGGATGCCGATGCAGGAGAGGAGGATCCATATCCTAACGTGAACGATAAGAGTGGCCATCGTCGCGAAAATGCGATTCGTGCAACTCACCAAAGCAGAATAACACGTAACCGCCTGCTTGGACTGCAAAGTGGTCTTTCCTTTGACCTAGCTGTGCGAGAGCCGCAACACTGTTCCAGACCATGGGGTTCTGGCCCGTGTCCAAAGTCCAGCCATCGCTGTATGTCGTCTGGAGCTGGGAATCGCCGCCTCCATGAATAAGGACTTGGCCGCCGGAAAGGACGACCGCCGCAAAGTCACGACGAGGGCTCGGTAATGATGTGTTTGAGATGGAGAGCTTCTCCCAAATGGGAGGATTGGTCGTGGTATTCAGGGACCATACCGTGTTCATGGGCACGAGCTCTGAGCACGACGCACAGTATCCCCCGAGGACCAGGAGACGTCCGTCAGGCAGCACGAGCGACGCGTGGCCATATATATCGGGCGGTGCACTGCCCGAAGATGGCAACTGGACGAACTGTGGACTGGATGGGCTGAAGGCGTAGTGTTCACTGAATGCATTGCCAGAACCATCCGCCTTCTCACCGCCGATAATCCACACCTTGCCACTCGTAAAGGATGAAGAGTGACGAATTCTGCGCATGGGTTCGTTCGCCCAATTCTGTGGTTCCATGAGGAAAGATGAACCGGACTTGTTGGAGGTTGAGAGTAGAACTGACGAGTCATTGAGGGTCGCAAGAACTGTCAGCGAGTTGGGGCCTGGTTGACCCCCGAAGAGTAGGAGCTCGGTGGGGCTGAACGCGGATAATGTGTGCCATGCAAGGGCAGGTGAAGAGTAAGTGGAGAAGAGCCGCCACGGGGGAGAAGAGGAATTGAAGGATGTGGAGAGATCGAGAGCTAATAGGTCGGATATCTCTGGGGCAGAGCTGTACGAGTAGGAGTTGGACGGATCGCTTAGCCCGCCGTGAACGTATAGCGTGCTCTCCAACAGAGCGACTGCTTGCGCCCATCTGTTACGAATGAGCGCCACTCGTACAGACGGGTGAGTGGGTATACTTGCCTCGGGGATGGAGTGTATTGCGCGAGAACTATGGGCGAAAGATACAAAGAGCATATTGCAATCTGGAAAATCATTATAATGCGTAGAAAAGGGCGGGTGATTGGTCCTAGGTGGGATGAGATCCAGAAGGACATGTTACAAGTGTCAGTGGAGCTCGTGAGTGTCCATGAAGTTCGTCAGGAGTGAGGGGAGTGAACAACTTTTCCGCTGTTCAATCCGCGCGGATGTCGGTCCACCCGACAGTCGCTGCATTTGGACACCCGCTTCAACAATAATTCCATTGATATATCGGGTCAATACATAAGTCAGAGTCAGTCTACTCTCAGGTGCGTCTCACAAATCTAAGAGGCACATCATTAATACCCATAGTGAGTTCAATCTTGGCCTGTAGTACCCGGCCTCGCCATTCATCCACCGTCTCAAACTGTCCGTTTGGCTGCA
>QGOI01015462.1:0-11871 GCA_003313885.1 Boletus sp. MG55 | reverse complement strand
AAGAGTGTAAGAGTTGTAACGAACGCATCTAGAAAGAGATCGCGTAGAGGGAACCTCACGAGGATGAACGATTGACAATAGCGAACTCACCCACGCTCAATGTCTACCACGCCCTGTCCACCTGTCAAGTAAGTACCTGACATACCTCCTTTCGAACCCGCTCGTAACGACTAGCCGCGACTAATCTCATAGCAGTGCAACTATGATATTCAGACCTGTGCATGACCCTTTGCAGGCTGGCACATGCAGTGCACATCAAGCACATGAGGATGTTATGAACCCTTGCAAGACTGGCGGAATGGCCATGCACTGCCCACCATCATATAATGGATCAATGGCACGCCTCACTGGCGTCTATTCCTTCCTTCTTTTCCCTTCATTATTTCTTGGCTCTCCGTGTTGCTCATGAGGTTCCTTCCCTTTGGCCTCCTGGCCTTGGCCACACGCGGTTATGCAACCCACCTTCAGCTCTCAGGTCGACCCGGGCCCACATCCCCCAACCTTCAGCGGAGGACTTCGATGGCAGGAACTATGTCACAGTTGGGTGACTCTCAAAATCTGGTCTATCTGACCAACGTCACTTTCAATGGGGCGCCGTTCTCCATTATGATCGATACTGGCAGGTGCACACCCTTCTATCAGGAGTCATTGCCACCATTGACCTCTCTTCGTCAATCAGCTCCGATCTCTGGGTATCCCCCACTGTGCCCGGCGCTGTCCCCCAAAATTACCAAGCGGAAGTATCTTATGCGTCAGGCTCGGCTGCAGGTGACTCCAGCGCCTCACGTATTGTTTAGTAGCATTTTTCCTGATCCGATGAATGCCAGGCGATGTCATGTCTGCCACCTTTGATTTTGCTGGATTTTCTATCGACTCGCAGTTTTTCAGTAAGCCTAATTCATATTCATTCTAGTCATGTCAGCTCACTTTCTTTCAGTTCAGGCGCCCCAGGGAAATGCAGCCGCCGGTGCCGATGGTTTGATTGGGCTTGGGCCCAGTTCTGGATCGAGTGTCAGAGTGTTGGGAAACTCAGCTGCAGCCAACCCACCTCTAGACCGGATATTTACCTCCGACAGCTCAGTCTCGCCTCTGATTGCGATTCTTCTCCAGCGTTCGAACGACCCACAGGAGCCCTATCCAGGAGATCTCGCTGTCGGAGAGGTTTTGACAAATTATCAAGATATTCTCAATCAACCTCAGCACCCCGTCACCATTGCTCCTCTCCAAGGTGGCCAACACTGGCAGACTTTGCTCGATGTTAACGGCATCATCGGACCGAATGGCCAGCCAATTCAGATCAAGACTCAAGTTACAGGTGCACAAACCCAGAATGCAACAGTCGTCTTTGACACGGGGTTCACACTCCCTCAGGTTCCTCCGTGAGTGCCTAACGGTGGTATGTGTACAAGCTCTGATTGTGTGCCTACAGCTATGTTGCTCAGGCATTATATGGCGAGATCTCCGGTGCTGTCCTTACGAATATTTCTGGTCTCGGAGAGATCTGGGTCCTCCCCTGCGATCAAGAGGTTAACGCTACTTTCCTTTTCGGGGGAGTGGAGTTTCCTATCCATCCCCTCGACTTGAATTTCGATGGATTCGGCTTGCAGGAAAACGGCCAATCCGTTTGTGTTGGCGCGGTGAGCACGATCCTTTTGCGCGCATCAACTCTTTGCTGATTTCTCATCAGTTCCAGCCATACTCATTCGACATTGTGGAGCAAAATGATATTCTCTTCGATATGATTTTGGGAATGGCATTTTGTGAGTGTCGGTTCTTTTGCTCGCAAGTCATGGACTCTGATGAGTTGTCAATGTCCCTTCAGTACGCAACGCTTACATGCTGATCAACTTCGGTGACTTGGTGAACGCGGCTACTCCGTCAACGGATACAGCATACATTCAGCTCCTTCCAATCACAAATGCGACTCAAGCGGCACAAGACTTCGTGAGTGTCCGTGGTGGCACCGGGAGTGGTGCTGGACGCGAGAATGGGAATACCCTCAGTTCAACTGGCTCCTCCAAGTCCAATTCCAAGTCGGTTGCGCCATGGTTGATCGCCTTAATCGCTGGTATTGGCTTGTTTTTCATTATGCTCGTCACCACCGTAGTTTGCTGCTGTCACCGCCGCCGCCGCCTCCAGAATGCCTCGGCGCCTGGCACTGTCTGGGTGGCGAACACGCCGAGCTACCGGCCGATCTATGAACCGTCACCGCAGGCTGCATATGATATACATATGGCGCCTGGCGCTCCTCCTGGTTATACTCCCGCGTACGTGCCCGGATATAAGACTGCGTGGGACGCGCGCTATTAAGGCTGCTGAGGGATATTTTTCTACCGCATTTTTTTTGGTGAACCGTGCTTCCTTGTCGTCGCTTTATTTATTCTTTCCTCAGCATACGATCATTGCTTTTACTGGATATAATACACATTACTGTAGTGATGTACGCTCATTCGCATCTAGTTAACTGTCAGGCCCATCTGCTGGAAATACTCAGTTGCCCTTTAACAATTGAGTAGAAACAGGTGTTTCTCATGCTGTATATGCCAGATCATAAGCGAGATATTTGTAATCTCGTCATCAATTCGCAACCTTTGATCAAAACTCGATGCTTTCAGGAACCGAGGCGTTTCTTGACCTTGCCTGAACCTAACAACGATGACCGACAACGAAACCTCACCAACCCTCTTGTCCTGCAGCCTGCAGGTGCACTTCCCCGTTTGCAAGCGCTTGGCATCAGTGGCACCCATACGATGACCGCGGGATCGCGCGCGTTCCTGTAATCGTCAAGAAGGTGGACGTCCCTGAAATCGTTATCGAGCGAGCGCGCGTGGGAGACGATTCGACCAGAGAAGATTCCAAGTGGAAAACGGTCTGGGCGAGGCCGTACAGCCTTCTGAGCGGGGGAACGCATGTCGTGATCGTACACGCGCGAATAGAGTGGTGGGGGGGGCAGATGAACTCGGCGTCCCCTGTCCATACGTACACGGGAGGGCGTTGGCGAGCGTTCAGTGGTGGTGCTTCCTCTCAGATAAAAACGAAAAATGCCGGGCTCACCAAAGCGGGCGAAATTCTTGAAAGAGCCAATTGCGCCTCGAATGCTCGGATCTCCATCGACACAGAAGCGTTCCTAGGCGAGGCTGGCCTTCGCCCAGCACGGTGCAAGCTTGCCGCTGTGAATCGTGGACGTAGATACCCCACCATTCGATCTCGAGATCATCGAAAGGAAGCTCATACGAGATGGTTTGTCTCCTCCGATTGCCGTTGAATTGGCGGAACTCTTGACGGATATTATGCGTCACCGTCCACATCTTATAGATCTTCCTGACTCCGGGGGCAAAGTGGGTGGAAGCGGTGCCATTGAGTGGACTTGCCTCTGAAAACCATGAAAAAAGGGGAAAGAGTGCGAGGAAGCGGTCAGATTGGCGACCCTGTGCTTCGTGGTACCGAACTACCTGCTTTCTGACGAGTCTGTCGTAGCAGTGTCAGCGTTCCCAGTGCATCGCCAATTTGATCTAGCATCCTGCCAGTGATAATAGCTGCCACTTAAAAAATCACGTTCGCCGAGTTGCACACTCTTCAAGTTGTATGCAGCGGTCGCAGTGTCGTCCTGCGTCACTTTTGACCTATCCAATAGTAGATATCATAATAGGAGAACAACATATTGCAGCACGTCTGATATCGGCCGTCGATCCGAGTCGCCAGTGAACGGGCGAGGACGAACAGAAACTCTGAGAGAAACTTTTACATACATTAGTCCAACGTACGCAAAGTTTTTCATCGTAGAAATTCCTGAACCGAACCTGCAGTCTGAATACATGAGGACCTCGATCTGCCTGCCAGTCTACGGGCCATTTAGATTGTTCGACACGCCATATCTTTCACCCCCCTTCCAAGTCGCCGATGCCGTCCCATGCTCGGCGGCTTGATGGCTTACTTCGAACCGGGCGGTGGGTAGATGTTGCATTGCAGTGGTCACCCAGATCATCGGCGTCATCTCTATATCTGGGCGGCCTAGAACGGTAGTGTGAGATTTCTTTGTCTCAACCTTGGTTTGTTTCGTGGGAGGCGGCATGATGTTTGATGGGATTGTCGGTGTGGGGAGTGCGCCCTATCGAGATAGCGACACACGTGTATCCACAGCATGAGCGCCAAATGGGCGCCTCAGAATACCCGAAATACAGCGGTGCTGTGAAGGACGTGGGTCAATGAAACCGGGGGGGGAGTAAGGCAGGACATGGAGAAAAACGAGTTGAACATCAGGCCTTAGGGTCCAAGGAACCGACCGAACATCATCTACGACGCGATCTACAGCATCGGCGAGGCTGCATCCGCCTACTTGATGCGGTTACGATGAAGTCGGGGAGTCCATCATATTAACCACGAGGTGGTCATCTTCAGCATCAGAGTCCTCGCCACCTCCCCAATGCCGCAGCGTGAACACGTCCCCTCCACCTTCTTCCTTCAGGATGCTGTGTGCATTTCCTTGTGAGAAACCCCCTTGATGCTCGATCAATACTACCTACTGATCGAACAAGGATATTGCTTCTTCTTCGTCACCTGCTTCGTCGATTTCCTCATGCAGTGTCGGATGTGGCCCCAACAATAATGTCCTCAGGAAGCGAGCCGAGTCTTGAAGGGTCTGCTCTCCTAACCTTCTCATCTCAGATGATGTTTCGGAAAGTTGAGGAGCCACTGGAGAAGAGCGTGTCGGGCTGTGCAGACACACATGGCGTTCGATACCCGATGTGACGATGTGGAGAAGCGATGGATGCATTGCGACAGCATTCACGATGGACCTATGCCCTAAGAACACAGCAAATGAGGTCAAACGTACGTGTCGAACTCCTTCTGATCATTACACCAACCATTTAACCGGAATAGTGGAGTATCGATTTGGAGCGGAACGTATCGTGTTGCCCATTGGCTTTCGGAGTAAGCTGGGGCCCCCGACGATGAACCGGTATTACATTTGGGCTGCAGATGAACTCACCGCAAACATCATTCCATTCATGTGACATCCATTCATCCGCATTAATTTCGTGCCTAAGCCTCAAGAGTGTGCTGAGTTCTGGTATTTTCCAGACGTAGCCCCTGAAGTCATCAGACCCTGCTCCATACAGGATATCTTCGCTCATGCCAGGTCCACCGAATGTCCCCGACTAGTCATGTTAAAGTAGTAGGAAATACAGGCTTACGAAAACTCACCTTCATGGTGCATGAATTAGAGTACGTTCCTTCTCCAAAATTAACAGGCAAGCCGTCGGGGTTGTTCTTGCCAGTCAGAACAGCAAGTGGGTGAGGATCGGAAATAGCGTAAATTGTCGGAAACCAATGCTATCCTGGAGTTCTAAAAAGAGTCATTTGATTTTCGAGGCGAAGACTTACCAGCATCGTCACCGCCAACTTGCTTCCTATAGAAAAAGTCAATGTCAAGTCCACGGATGCACTAATGAATGGCGCCGTAGGTGCTGACCATCACGATCAAAAGCAATACTACTACTTTCGGGGTTGCTCAAATAGCTCAAAGACCGTTTTGACAACTTTGTGTTGTACTTTGAAATTGATTCAGCTGACGAAATGCGGTAATAGACGGCGTCAGAGTGCTCACATTTTGCACGATCCCTTCGTTGGACCTACTAGATGACGGGCCGAACGCCATCCGGGTGTCGCGAAGACAAACTTGGCCGTGAGAGTCGCTGGTGGCAAAGATGTGTTCCATGAAAGGATGTGTTTGAACGCCTGTAAACTCTGTCGCGTGTTGAACGGTCCCCTGTGTAGGTGACAGCCTCCTATCAACGCGTGCATCATGGAGGATGATCTTGCCATCCTCACTAGCACCACGAGAACGATCAGAATCAGGGAAATGCAAATTCATGAACTTAAAACGTCATACCTTGCACTGAGGAATACTTCATCCTGATGAGGATGCGCGCTCACGCTCCGCACGCTGTCCTATGTGCATCGTGATTGGGTTGATATGGCTGATAGAAGCATGCTACTTTCAAAGGATGCTGGCACTTACATCATGGCGTCGGTAAACGTCCTGAGCGGGACGTGTCGCTGGACCAGAACCAACTCCTAGTCTTGATATGTCAAACCTTAGTATAAGAGAGTCTGCACCGCCGCTAAAAATATTGGAAACTAGATCTTAGGAACGAAGATGAGTCATTTGCGGACCTTATAAGATACTGGTTCGTTGCGGAGAAGTCGAGAGATAGCACATTGCCCTACAAGTCGTTATCGTCCTCAATGAGCGGCTCAGCTATCTCCGAGGAGACGAACACTAACAGCGGGGCCCGCGTAAGTTTGCGATGGGCAGCGCACATCATCTTGGTTGAAGTCCCAAAGTTGGACACGAAAATCTTGGCAGAAAGTACATGTGTGCAGTCAGCTTGTGTGATAAGCATCGACGGATTTACCGTCTCCAGCACTGGCCAACCATCTCCCGCCATTCCGAGAAAAGCAAAGACTGTTCACGCAAGACTTGTGGGCCGTCAATTTCCTGCCAGTTCACGATACTTTGGACGCCGTCAGAAGCTGACGTAGAGTGATAGGCACACCTGGAGAACGGAAAGCCATTGGCACACGTTCTCAATACCAAGTCCTTTCTCATTCGTTCGATGCCATTCGAGGTCAGGTTGTCCATGCGGACTGAATACACCCTAGGGGAGTACATGATATGGGCCGTGTACGAAGTGGTTGCTTAATTCATCGAGTCGGAGTTGGACGTTGAATGTTGAAGCTTTGAAGCATGCCGATCCGAGCAACATATTTGCACGTTCCAGGTCGCACTGCTCGGTGTCGTTTGACCCTGAACGTGTCTCCTAACCACTCTGCGGACTCAAAGGAAACCCCCATAGTAAGAATTTGAACCTGGCAAAGATACAATCCTCCATTCATACAAGCCTCAAGGCCAATGGAGACTGGTGAGTAGATACACGGAATATTAGGACTACATAAAATACGTCCTCAAGATGCCTGATCCCTATATACGTGACGCATCTATGCGAAAGAAACACACTTGGATGTAGGAGGTCTAAAAGTAGAATCTATGTCAAGGAGAGGTGGTTGAAAGATCATTGCATGAGGAATGGGCAAAGGAATGAATCGTGAGGAAGAGAACAGCAGGGAATGAACAATAGGATATGATGTCTCGACAGGACGATGGGAGGAACATATTTAATACGATGACATGAAAAGGTCAGACTGATTGAGTGATCGCATACATGAGTTGGTCACCGAGTCGTGCGTGTAGCAGCCTCGAATTCCCGGAAGCCTGGGAGTTCAATATTACATGCACTTTTCTCTCGCGTTCCCTCGTCGTCCAAACCATTGACCTCTTTGCTACAACCCGACGGGCCCTTGAGAGACGTCGATTTGAGCTTTAGGGGCGGCAACGTGATAGGTGGGGAACCCGAACGAGAAACAGGAACCGAAGCTGATGAGAACGCAGCACTCGGATTTATGATTGCGCCTGGTGAACCGTTTAGTTTAGTAGCTTTTGAGGATGGCCACGACGTATTGCGAGGAGGTCCTGATAGATTAATAGGGGTCATACCGAACGCGAGGCGAACAGAATGAGCGAGATGATGGCCATTTGAAGAAACCACCCCGTTGTTGCTGACAGCGTGAAGCGGTGAAGCGGGACGCGAACTTGATGGACTCTGTGTCATCGGTGCAGTCTCAAACATCGGGCGCGCCACGTATCCACTACTTTGTAGGGAATGTGTGAAGCTCCCAGGGCTGCTCCCGCTACTGCTGGGCCCACTCGAGAGCTGCGGCGTTGGTAGAGAGTAGAGGCTTCGGTCAGCTTGTGCAGCAAGCGTTAGCTGGCCTGGGTAGGTATGTACATGGGGCAATGTGGCCATCTGTGAGACCTCGCCCGAGCTCTTCTTACGCGATGAAGGACCGAATATACCCTTTGAACCCGGCGGACTTCCTACAATGCTAGATCCTCTAGAGCGTCGACGGAGACCGTGGCCTTCTATCGGGCTAACAGGTCCATCGTTTTGGGTGTGCCCATATGCAGGGGGCAACAATATAGGGGACGGTGCCCGTGAAGGATTTGTCGAATGAAGGTCGAGCGTGCGAAGAGGCCCAAGGAACGGGCTCGCGGAGGGTGTAAACGTGAACTCGGGCTTGATAGCCGACACTCCTTGAGGCGAAACCTCGGCTGAAGTGCCAGGCGCTGGGTAGGAGGCACGAGGACGCGCGAACGGTGCATGCGATGAATGCTGTGGGGCACGATGAGGTGGGACAGAATCTGAGTCGGAGCTCAGAGGGGAGGGAGAATCGTCATGGGTAGCGAGATGGCGGTATACCGGCGGATGAGATGGGTGTGATGGATGAAGGGGTGTGCCGGGGCCAAGGGTTGTTATTCGTCCATTCGCTGCTTCAGGGATAGCGGCAGAACGTGATGAGTCCAAAATTGGACGGACATCCTGCTCCATCGGTGTCATTTGCCAAGCAGGTCCGCTCATTCTCCTTTTGGCTGGATTGAACTTGTCCAAGGTCCTGCCCGCCTCGTCTTCCACCGGCCAGTCCCTTGTGCCCATATAGCCAATATCAGCGCTCGGCCCTTTCAGGGACAGCCCACTGTGAAATGGTGTTGAAACTGGACTCGTGGTAGCACTCTTGCTAGATCGACCGCGGAAGTAAATAACCTCTGCGCTGCGAGCTTCGTATTCAGCGCGACGAAGCGCCTCCGCGTGCCGAGCTTCATATTCGGCACGTCTTAGTGCTTCTTCGCGCTCGAGGGTGTAAAGTTCATCCATCGCCACACTAGACAATGTAGAAAATGCGGAAGGATTTGCGAGCGGTAGTTGTGTTTGTGAACGCCGAGGGTGGTGGGATGCCTCATATGAGGTGGGTCGGGCGTAGGATTCCCCCTGTTGGGTTAAAGCGATTAGTACAGTTATGTAAGTTGTGGGGAGAGGACATGGGGAGTTTGGGAGCTGAGGGTGCCGTAAGAAGAAATGGAGGACTGCCTACCTCATCATCGCTATTTGCTCGACTTCTCGCTTTCTTCTTCGCTCTGATTGTCGAGGCTTCTTGGATGCGACCATCAGTTCGACTGAAGGAGTGGAGACTGATGCCAGGTTCGAGGTCATCGGGGATGCTGTTTTCGGTCTTGGTCTTGGGTTTGCCTTTCGCGGCATGAGTGGAGACACTGGTGGTGCTGTGGTCGTTGTTATGTATTCGGGAATGTCGTGTGAGTTCGTCTGAACGGGAGAAACGCTTCTCGCAGGACGGATAAGTGCAGAAAAAGGGCTTTTCGCCTGTGTGGGTACGAATGTGACGAGTCTGAGGAAAATCGATCGGAGATCAGAGCGCAGTGGAGACAAATGAAAGACACGGACCTGGTGTTCAAGTCTGCTGAAAGCGCGACCGCAGAGCGGATAGGGACACTTGTAAGGACGTGGGGTAGCCTTATCCTGCGTAGCAGGAGGCACAGCGGGCTCCATGGAAATGATGGCTGGGAAGGTAGCAGAGAAAGGGATCGAGGACTGAAGAGGAGAGATATAAGTACACATGAGTGAGTGACCCTGGAGGGAAGGGAGGACACACGATGATGTAAGAAAGGGGGTGAAAACGCGATATGTTCTAGAGGCGGAGTCTTGCAGATTTATCAGAAGAGAGAGAGAGCATTCGACCGGTTGTGGAAAGGGAATCGAAGGCGACAGAGGAAGACGGGGTGTGTGATATTACGGCGTGCTTGTAAGTATGAGATAGGAATCTATAGATGCCAAGGGGGGAGAGTTGTGGAGAAGCAACGAGGGTTGCGAAGGGATAAAGTCCGGGGTACCTTGGCCGGGCTCAGTTAATTGAGGAGAAGCTCGGGACGATGGAGGAAAGGAAAGGGGACAAGTGCGACACGTTGCGTTGGGAAGCGGTGACAGAAATGTCGTAAAAGGGATTGCGAAGCTGTGCGCAGCTTCAACGACACCCTCGGGGACCTCAAAACGTGGATGCGGTGGAGTCAAGATACGAACGTGGGGAACACGGAAAAGGACAACTCGAGCGCACCGCAACAAGTATGTCCTCGCCGCAGGTTGTGTTTCGCGTGGGCCCGGATTGATGGGCTGTGTGTGCGGCCACAGCGCAGATCCTCGTCGTCAAGCTAGATGAGCGCGACGGCGACGGGGGCGGGGGTCGTCCTCACTGCCAGTGACGGTGATGGCGATGGTTTTCAAAGGGCGCAGTCGTTCTATCACCTGTCTTTTCTTTCTGCATTCTACACGGCTCCGTGCCCGTATCGGTCCGAGATTGGGCATTGCCGAATACAAAAAAAATTAAAAAGTTTTTTAGAAAATTAACAATTGTATTATGTAATCTTCTTCCTTCTTCCCCAACGGAAAAATATACCCCGCATTACAGTAGTACCTTATCTTCCCTTATCTAGATTACCCCAGCCTAGAACTAGTCCATCAGTACTCCGTGGCGCGCTTGCATTGTGTCCGAAACCAATGCTGTCATGTGCGTCCCATGCGTGCTAATGCGCCAACATGACGTCGCCGCACTGGGATCGTGCTGTAGAGGCCGTACAGACGAGGAACACACGCGCTTCATTCTGACCACGAACATTCCTTTGGTTTGCCGATTGACGCGGCTGTCCGAACCTGACTTTCACTAACCGATCCTGTTCAACTCCCACTTATTGCCTGAGCCAAAAACACATATACGAGTATCTCGGCCGAGTCTAGCTCACCCCTGGAAGGGGACACATTCGCAAAACCGTGACGGGGACATGCGTGATTTGGACATATTATCAGATTCGCAGCACAACGCTTGACAGAGCCATCTGATACGGTTGATAGGACAGATCCTTCACCCTGGAAATGGCCTATGTTTCACGGCGTTGTGATGCTTGTCCGCCGCGATTAATTCCTGCGTTACCCCGTCTTGACCCAAGGCTTGGGGTTGTTTGCGCTGAGATCCTGGATAAGCGCCAAGTTAAGCCACATAGGTAATCCGACTGCTTGCCCATTCAAAATTGCCCGCTTTGGCAGCGCTCACCGCGGTATGCTGTAAGCCTGCCGACTTGGCAGCCACACACGCGCGGGCTCATCCGTGACCCGCCCGACTGCCATGACAGCTCGGCCGCCCTTCTCCCGCTGATCTTTGCGGAGACTGCAGCGCCACAAGATCAGAGCTCGGTCATTCCAATAATAGACCAGACGAGACCGGTCGACCGGGAAGAATCCTGATAAGTATTCGATTGACATTAGTAGTTTTCGCGAGCACGGTCCACGGCGAAATCCGGAACAAAAACCACTCGCCCTCACACCCAGCTGTGTGGTCGGGTGGAAACGCATTACTGCTGCGTGCTGACTTCACCTGCAGGACAAATTCCAGGAGCTTGGGGATAGGCTCCCGGAATTCCCAGCATTTGGAATAAAATTCATGGACCCACCCTCACCCGTCCCTGTCTGTTTTATATTTGAAACGGGCAAGTCAAAAACGATACAATGCGCTTATCTGCAAAAGCCAACATCTCATCCCAACAGAGAAAATCGAGGGGGTTGGGCGAAGTCGTATTACTGTATTAGCCACGGGATCAAAGGCAGTCCGTGTCAAGGATATCGGTGGCCCCACAGACACTATCGTACAGCATCGCTGCATTCCAATGTCGTAGTAGGCGGCGAGATCCGCGGAGTGCGTTGGAAGGCGAGAATGGCTCATGTGCTGTACCTCCCGGAAGCAGTTGGGTGACAGCACAACCCCGCTCGAAAATTCGCAACCTTTCTTCCATTCCATGTACCTCAGCTGATCACATGTTCGCAGACCAATATGAATGCCATCTTTGCACGGCTCCGTGTTCATCACCCCAAGAATGTACTTAGCTGAACAATACGATGGCTCCACGCCAGG
>QGOI01015436.1:0-28342 GCA_003313885.1 Boletus sp. MG55 | reverse complement strand
GATCCCAAAAGTATCTCAAATAGAGCAGAACGACTGTCTTTTGCTCATTGAGAGTCCAGTTTGGGGAGACTATAAAGTATCACACCCAGCTTTATCACCGTGTTTGTTTATCACAATTAATGTTCCACCCGCATCCACAACTCCGCTCGAGCTCAAGGCGCTGTAAGAATTATACGTGGCACCAAACAGCCTGCCAACAATATACCTACCGAGGCATTGCATGATCGGGAATCGGGAATCTGGAGTTCCGTGCGCTACCATTTGCAGCTGTTCGGACCCTTCAAGTTGGCTGACAGATCTGAGCGCTGATATTGCGTAGCCCTCTACATCTTTATCTTGTACCTTTCCACGCTTTTTGTTTGCACAACCTAACCTTCCATTGGTTGAGGGAAGAGGAAAGTGCTCCCTCACGGTCATTAATGGGTCGTGATTATGATGGACCGCCGCGTAGCCACTGTATCTCCTGCGAAGCGGCCCGGCCGGCCGTGCGCGTGTGCCGCCAGAATAGAAGGTACACGCCGCATCACAATGATGGATGCCTAGATATGGACTTACGGCGACGGACTGCAATAAATCCCGCTCATCCCAACGAGCGCGAAAAATTTCTTGCAGTGGTTTTATTCGGCTACCGGTTATTCAAATGCGCACTTGACTCGTTGATCTTGTTTTCCTAGCTGATATGTCCTCCAACTCGAGTTGGGTCCCAAATGAAGGCGCTCAGGCCCTCTTCTCTGAGAGATGCTGGCTTCAAGGTCTTGTTCTCACTGCCATCACCTATGGCATTACCATCTCCTTATACTTCTTGACCTTCTACCTACTCGTTCGCAAGCAAAATCGTGTGGAATTCAAAAACCAGTTACCTCTGCTGATCTGCATCACCGCCTCCTTCCTCCTCGGCACTCTCTACATGATCACACTCGCAGCATTCACTCAGATGGCGTTCATCGACGATCGTAACTATCCGGGCGGTCCAAGTGCGTTCGAAAACAATATGTTCTCCATCCCTGTAGACGAGGCGGGAAACGCAGCGTTTGTTCTGTCCAACTGGTTGTCCGATGCTCTAGTGGTCAGTGAGCATCAAATTAGACACTCTAGGCAACGACTCATCATAAGATCAGGTGTGGCGTTTCAAAGTCATTTATCAGAGCTGCCGAGTCCCTATCTGGATTGCGATGTTCTTCCCTTGCCTGCTGCTGGCAGGGTCAGTAGGTCGGCACCCTTAGTTCTATCATAAGCCTGTGAGATGGCCTAACACACGCTACGGAAACGCAGCCATGGGGATAATGTGTCTGATTCAAGATTCAAAAACGAATCCCTATGTGACGAACAGCATCAACTTTACGCTACCTTATGGCGTTATATCCCTCGCATTAAACATCATTCTTACCATTGCCATCGTTCTCCGTTTGATGAGCTTCAGGTATAACATCGTTTCTGTGATGGGACCAAACTATGGGACACATTACACATCAGTTTCTGCGATGATCATCGAATCCGCCGCACTCTCCTCTGCCGTAGCTATCGCTTTTCTTGTCCTGTTCGGGATCAAAAACGCAGTTTCACAGGTGTTCCTACAGTCCTTGAGCCAAATACAGGTGAGCCTTGTTTGAAAGCGTAGGCTATCCTCTCTTACCACCCAATACAGACCATCGCCACGCTATTAATCGTGTTCCGTGTCGCGCAGGGTAAGGCATGGACCGAGGAGACGGCTACATGTATGATGACAGCTCGGGGGTCGGAGCCTCTAGAATTAGACAAGATACAGTTTGCCTCCCCTGACGCTTTGGTTACGCTGGCAGGTTCTGGGGAAGTGGCAAAGAGCACTGGTGGGAGTTCCAGGACAGTCCGCATATCTCAAACAGCTTTCCTGTGTTGAGGGATGCGGCGTAGCATCGGAGGCTGTCTGTACCATTTGAAACCCACCGCAATTGCAGAGCAGGCCACCATAGTTCCATTGTATTCATCGAGTTACTAATAAGATCACGGCAACAAATACTCACAATATACAGTGTGACGATCATCCTGCGGTTTCTTTGCGTCGTATCGGATGGACACACCACCGTCATACTACCAGTAGCTTATTACAGATTAAGTCGTCCGATACAACTGGGTCGAGCATGCCAGGGAGCCTTGTTTGAAAGTTGGTTTACTGTCTCTGACTGACGAACGGAGGGTGAGCATGTTAGCTTGGCAATAATATGTCGGATACACTATACTCGCCCCACTCTTTTGCCTACTTTATCTGATTCTGATAATTCTCATCCAACGACAGAACCATGTCATAACCCCGGCCGAGCCGAGCCACAGCTCCTTGGAGCCACTGGTGTCAAGATACACGACTGTGCCAAGCAATGTTCACCGCAACAAAAAACGTCCTATGGGAAAGCGAAGTAGCCCTTTGACAAAACGAAGGCGTCCAATCCAGATACGAGACCAGGTCAGGTGGCTGATGTCAAGAGGCGGTGAGAAGTATTGTGCGCGCTCGGAGCGATGGCGACGACATCGGAAATGATGGCAGAAAGGGCGATAAGGACGGCGCAGAGAGTGGCACACGTCGCGACTCAGAATGAATCCGAATGAGGTCGCTAGCTGAAGATGAACCAGGTCAGCGCCAGCGACACAAGCGGAAGACGGCGGATGTACCTGGGCCATCCCGACTATCCCCAAACGACTGTAGGCGACTGCCCGAACATGAAAACCTACCGCGCCGTAGCGGATGACTCAAATTGCAACCTAGAACAGTCAGTCGAGGCAGACCCAGATACCACACCACATGGTCACGTCAGTGAACGAATCGGAGCGATCGAATGCGTCGTACGTGACGTATATGGAGTAGAAAAGGTGGAGGAGTGTTCCCGAGGTACGATACACGAGCGTGACCGCACAGGAGTTGATCGAAGCTGAAGCAGTGACTGGTCGCGCTATCCTGGTTCGTGCGGGATGAATCGGGCGGGCTGGGGGTGTTCGGTGTCCGCTCACCGACATTGTCCGAAATTGGTAAATTATTAGTAAGCCCATCGGGCAGAAGCACATGGTGAAATGGTGCGCGAGCGTAGGTCTGTCAATGGCTTTCCAGTACTAGTCTCGTCGCTCGAGGTGTTGAGTCTAGCCCTAGTAGTCGTTGGCGGGGTGACTGCATATTGATTCAGAAGCGCAGGGTGAAAGAGTCCGAAGTGAATCCTAATACCCAACACTCTGGGCAGAACTTGGCTCCATCTCCGTTGTATGCACACGACAACTTCGTTGCATCCTGTGTATATCACGGTGCAGCCATTATGAACCCAAAATCTCCGCTCAGAACTGGACCAAATTCGTCTTCCTTGCTCTCTCTGCTTTCCTCTTCGTTTCGCACTCAAGAATAAACTCAATCCACCCTCTACCTCAGCGGAACTACTACAATGTGCTCAGGAAGGAAAGAGATCAGACGACTCGCAATCGTACTCGTCTGATACAGAAAAACGCCAACATATCTTCCTAATTCGTACGTAGTAATCCGTACTAACAGAATTGACAGATCGTTGACATCCCTGCGCACTCCAGTTGATGAACTTCGTGTTGAGCCATGCAGGCCTTGCTGATCAATTTCAGCAGATCTCCCAAGAGCTGGAACATGTTGGTTCTCGTGACAATGTCATATCCCACAGGTTGGCGAACGACATGGTTGCTGACACTCGGTCGCTCGAGGAAGAAGTCCAGAGGCACCATGTCCTTGCTCTCAGACGAGAAAAGTTCCTTGACGACATACGGCCCTTGCCATGTTTTGACCGGTTCTTACTTCCGAAGACGATCAAGCAACTAGCCGCCTTAGCATACTCTGGACCAGTCGTCTACCTCAATGCTAGCAATGAACGATGCGATGCATTGATTGTCACGACAGAGTTGGGGAGCGTTACTCCTGTCCTGCTGCCTGGCATTAGCTATCAAATGATGGAATTCTTGCAGAGTGTACTCCGTTTATTGCTCAAGCGCAATCGCCTTATCATCTCCCGCAATGTCATTTCTACACTCATCCCCTCTGAAGTGAATCTCGACTCACAGCGATTGCTTAACTTATTGTTCGTGGAAGATGGCATCGAAGGCGTTGACCGGGCGTCAACGTTAAACCACAGCAAATTGCAGGATATGCACCTGACGACCTGTTCCGGAATATTCTCGCATACCTCTGGATTAACGTCGTAAACCCAATTCTGGGTGCCCTTGGCGTTTCGGTACGTCGTCTATCCGAGGCTCATTTCCCGACTGAGGTTTGCATGTTCTCAGACACCGCCGTTTCATGCTGAGAAAAAGACCCATATCTTTTGATGTTCGACTGGGCCTTTCACCTTTCTGCCCATACACACCGCTGCGGCGGGTACAGAGCTTTCCGATTTCGCCATCTCCTCCTACATACCAACTCTTAGTGCTCTTGCATCATCACCTCGGAGAGACTCGAGTTGGCTGCTCATCCAATATTCATCTTTCTGCTGTCCCTCAGCCGCCAACGGATGGACTGAACGGGCTAGTGTCCGTAAAGGACGAGATCGACCACATTAGCGTCTTGTCTGCTGGTTCCCCTTTCGTAACCGTCCAGCACTCTCATGGTACCATCGAGGACGTAGCGGAGAAGATGAAGAACGCCGATTGGGTCCATTTCGCATGTCATGGGGTGCAAGATCCTGATAACCCACTCGACAGCGGACTTTGCCTTGCGGAACACCGTCGTTTGAAACTCTCCGACATCATCCGATTCTCACGTTCTCAAGGTGGTCTTGCGTTTCTTTCTGCCTGTCAGACCACACAGGGCAGGGAGACGAAGATCTGTCGGAAGAATCTGTTCATCTCACCGCTGGGATGCTTCTTGACGGTTATGGTGGTGTCATTGCGACGATGTGGGCAATAAGGGACACTGATGCACCAAGAGTGACAAAGGACGTGTACGAGCATCTCTTTCAGGATTGCAAGGTTCCCAACAGCACTGAGGCCGCAGAAACGTTGCATTACGTTGTCCAGCATCTCCGCAACTCTGGTGCATCTTTCACCTCCTGGGTTCCTTTCATCCATGTTGGTAGATAATATTCAGCTCAGCTCTCTATACTTGCTCGAGGACAACTGTCACTGTGTGTAATCCTTTCTATGCTACTCTTCGCTTTGTGGATAAAAGGAGGGAGGCCACTGACTTCCACAGCCTCCGTGGCAATTCCTCGCGCCGTGACGTGATACGTCTCCTTTTCTATTCATCATCCACCCTATCACTGCGACGCTAGAGAGATTGACTGAGACAGATATGAACAGACAGACAATGAACCCGTAAGTCATCGCATACCCCACTGCTTTCAGGAGAATTTTCTCAAGTATTTCTCATCCGCTTCGACTTATCGATATCAACAATATTCGGCACGTGCACCTCTTGAGCGTATGGTCCTAAAATACTCTTATCGCTTGTAACTCCAAAGAATCAACTCTTCGCAGTCCGACACGAGCGTCCACGCAGAAGTCCTGTGAACTTGTTTGCAGCCGACGCTGTCTTTTTATCAAGCTATATCTCGATCATTGCGCGGTAATGACGCATATTGATCTTAATACGCGGCTGCTGCGCGCACTTGGTCCCCAATTCACGGCCACTTGTACATCTTCCGCTCATCCATCCGGAAGATACTCGAACGGATCCCACCTGACTACAATGGTGGCGACAGCTAAGAATACTTTGTAGAACATGATAAGAACCATGATTCGTATTTCACGCTATCTACCGCCAGTGTCTCCCCGCACCCAGTGTGCCTCTCGTGATGGACACTGCAACGTTCGAGGGTGGTCCCCGTAGCGCTGACTATCCAGCATCTGATATCAAGGAGAACGATTCTACCTCTGAAAAGGAAAACGGTAAGACAAACACGGAAGCGGACATTGTGTCCGTAGAACAGCAGGACAGCGGACCTCTCGCTCCTCAGGCGATTAACACAGAAGATCCCTTTCCTATCGATCCAGATGCGCCAGTGGAGGAAAACCAGTTCACCCTCCGTGCAGCTATCGTTGGCTGCGCCCTCGGCGCTGTCATTGCAGCCAGTAATGTTTATCTTGGCTTGAAGGCATGTCGTTCGCCACATATCAGTCTACTTTCCTAATCCAACATCAGACTGGTTGGACTTTCGGGGCGTCCTTATTCGGCGCCATATTTGGCTTCGCGATCCTGAAACCCCTGTCCACATCTCTTCCGCGTCACCTGGGAGGCGGTTACTTTGGACCCAAGGAGAACAATGTCGTGCAGGCAGCCGCAACCTCGGCCGGATCTCTAGGGTTACTCTTTACTTCTGGTTTCCCAGCTGCTTATCAGCTGGGGTTGCTCCAAGCATCTCCGAGTCAAGACATTGGCCGTCTGTTCACGTTCACGGTCTGTTGCGCCTTTTTCGGACTGGCGTTTTCCGTTCCACTCCGCAAGTTTTACATCCTAAAGCTGAAGCTCGTCTTCCCGACCGGCGTCGCGGCCGCGTATACGATCCAGTCGTTGCATGTCGGTAAGAACGCGGTAGTGGAGGCAAGCAAGAAGACGAAGGCACTCATTCTTTCGTTCTGTTTCGCGATCACCCTCCGGGTGGTGAGCGAATACGCGCCGGCGTTGCTTTGGGACTGGCACGTTTTTTACACACTCAGCCGAATTGGCTGGACTTCAGCGATCGCGGCAGAGAGCTGGGTCAGTCCGACGTCCCAAGCATTCCGGTTTACGCTGATCCAGGCTCGAATAGGGATGGATATGGGAATGGACGCCAGCCTTCATTGGGGTCGGGATGTTGACAGGCACCAACGCATCCTATAGTTTCTTGGGTGGGGTACGTTTGTCACACAGTTGTGCCTAATCTTGAGGTCTCACTACCGTCAGAGTTTCTTGGCGTGGGCTATCATAGGGCCCATTATCGTCAGTCGAGGATTGGTGTGTGTTATATTTATCACATCACTAAGCCGGCGTTCTAAGAGCTGGATATGATAGGCATCAGGTATTCCTGCGGACGACAGCATACCCGGTTATATGAACTACTTCTCCATGTAGGCCGTTCACTCGATCAACGCCAATATATTAGAACCTTATGCTCCAGTCAGGACGCTCTCTGATCCGGTCAATGATCCTTCACCCAGATACTGGCTTGTAATATCCACCTTTTTTTACCATTCAGTAACACACTCAACGAGAACTAGGTTTGGCCGGGTACGCTAATGTTACTCTGCACGAGCTTTGCAGAGGTGGCTTGCAACGCGAAGTCTATCTATGCCGCTCTTCGAGGGATGGCCTTGACTGTCACTGAGAAGCTCCAGAGGCTACCCTCCAGTGACAGAACAAAGGACGAGATTTATGATCCCGTTCCCGAGAACGAACGAGTACCTCTGTGGATGTGGGGTTCCGTGCTCCTCGCAAGTATCATCATTAGCTGTGTCGTTATGGGCGTTCAGTTCGGTCAAAACGTTGGTGTCACGCTGCTTGGTGAGAGGTGTACCATTGTCATGCTTTTGTTCACTCATTCGACTGCTAGCCATTCTTTTTGCGTTCATCTTTAGTTTTATCGGGACCGAGAGCTGCGGACGGACGAACATCACGCCGGTAACTGCAATCGGTTAGCTTGATGTTCGTTGTGCCATGGATGCCATCCTAACAACGAAGTCAGGAAATGCATCTCAATTGGTATTTGGCGGCATTGGGAAAGGGAAAAATTACTCTCCGAAGCAGAATGAACTCCTTAACTTGGTCTCTGGTATGCTCGCGCTCGGTAAGTTCCTCGAAACATCACTCGAATGGCACGCGACTGAACTCTCCGTGACAGGCGCTTCAGAGCAAGGTATGCATCCACGTTGAATACATACCATCTCCGACTCTGATCTTGTTCATAGCTGCGGACATGATTGTGGACCTGAAGGCTGCGCATCTTCTCCGATCTTCACCGAAAGCTGTCTTCTATGCACAATCGTGTGGGGCAATCGTGTCCATATTCATATCTGCTGGCGTCTATGTCGTGTTTTCGTCAGCATATCCCTGTATCAACAGTCTCTCTTACGAAATATGCAGTTTCCCGATTCCCGATGTCCAAGCATGGCGCGTATGTGGCATCATAAGCTAAGCTGTTACGTTCGAATTTGTTGCTGACGATGAAGAATAGGCTATCGCGGTCGCAGTGTCTTCCATGACGTTGCCTATCCCACCGTCCTCAGGTTATACCTCCATTGGACTCGGCGTGGCCTCTGTCCTGTCGGTCGTGGTGAAATACAAACTGCCTCCAAAATACCATGCATTCGTTCCGTGCGTATCACATCGAGGGCCAGTTCACAACGCTCAGCCTAACCTTGGTCCAGAAACTTTAATGCGATGGGAATCGCTTTTATCATGAGTAGGTCACCAGCATGTCTTGAAACCCGATGCGCTGATCACCGAGATCCACAGACGTCAGCACGTACCCATTAGCGATGTTCTTTGGGTCCACTGTGGCATTCTTTTGGAGAAGAGGGTGAGCGTGCACTCCAGATGACCCGTTGGAAAGTGTTTTGACGAAAAAATGCCAGTTTCTTCCACAACTACCAGATGTATTGTTTTGCGATCGCGACGGGGTTCATTGCGGGAGAGGGTCTTGGTGGGATAGTTACCGCCATTCTGACGATTGCTGGTGTTTCTGGGGCGACGTATGGGACGACGGTTGGTTGTCCAGGAGGAATTTATTGTGGATGAGAAAAGGGGGGACTAAGTCGATACGACTCAAGACCATAGTATCATGTGAGACGTCGCGTGACAAATCTATCATGTGGCTATTCACGCCATCGAAGCGCTACTAGTACTTGACGACTCCCGGTCCCACATGTTCAGTCGCTTGAACCAAGTTGGCACTGCGCTCGTCTCGCTCGCCACGAAATCAGTTTTCGCGACCAGCATCGACCCATCTCATTATCGCTCCGCAATGACTTCAGGTAACCGGTCATCATGACACCCTAACGTGTGTACGCAAGGAGCGCTCATAGCATGCCCATGGGATAGCATCACGACAGCTCGAGATCGCCACCTTTGCAGCGGGTTGCTTCTGGGGCGTAGAACACATCTTTTTGAAGCATTACCCGCCCTCTCAGAACAAGGGGATCTTGAAGACCGCGGTCGGATACACCGGGGGCAAGGATTCGTCCATCAATCCGAACTACCGGGAAGTGTGTAATGGCACGACCAACCACGCAGAGGCACTGAGGATCGAGTTTGACCCCTCCGTCGTCACTTATGACGAACTCGTGGGTGAGTGCTCGTATGCGAATCTGCGACGCGTGAACTTTTTGCCTCGTTCTCAAGACTGACGCACGCATCCCAGAGTTCTTTTATCGCACGCACGATCCGACGACGGCGAACAGACAGGGAGCGGATACGGGCACCCGTACGTCGCGAGGACTGTGTCGCCGTTCGCATGGCTCCTGATCTTCAATTTTTCGTGCGTGCAGAATATCGGTCTGCCATCTTTACTCACAGTCCCGAACAAGCGAGCATCGCGAAGCGCGTCACGGAGGAGGTCCAGGCGAAGTATTTCACGCCCAAGGGAAAGAAAATCGCCTCGGAGATTGTACAGGCTGGGCCGTGGTATGATGCAGAGGATTATCACCAACTCTATCTATTCAAGAACCCACAGGGATACCAATGCCCTACTCACACATTGCATTGGTGATGGTATATATGATGTAGTACTCTGGTTAGGATAATCGAGAAGCAAGCAGGAATGGATTAAATCCGTGGACTGGGAGTAGAAACCAAGAGTTCCGCCACAAAGAATGCCTCAGAGGTATGAAAGCCCGTCCCTTTTACGTTGTAACAAGGAGAGTGGTGCCGAACGGGCGATGTCAATGCAAACCCGTCGTTGGAAACGCGGATAAGCTCAACGCTCTGCACCGTCGTTTCTCTTCATGGGCGTTTTTGATTGTGGAAGAATCGAAAGAATCGAAACCGGAAAATTCGAGTTTATGAACGCCATGCGTGGGAATATATTACGTGCATACCCCTATCCATTGGCAATATCGACCTTTGACCCTTGTGTGTTCAACAAGGTGCGTCGGGTTTGAACCTATCACTGGAATTTCGCAAGAGATGTCGCGAAATTCTACATCGTGGGTGGTGACGTTAAGACAGTGGTGAGTGTAAAAGTGTCTTTTAACCTCGCAACAGGTTTCCCGCCTGTCTGTGTGTCGAATTGCCGAAACGCTACTAGTGTCCAGTCACTGGCTTTTCGATCGATGAGGCTCTGATATCCCATGGAGCGTTTGAGCCTGGAAAGTGCTTGAAAACAAGTCCTCGCGCGCGCTCTACCGTCACTCTTGGAAGTCCTTCTGCTTATATAACCAGGAACGGGAATCTCATAGAGGCCACGTCTATGAGAATGGCCCTTGCTTCGTTCCGTCGACATGCCCGCAGCCCACAAAGTACCAGAAGACCACCCAGTATACTCGTTTTTCACCAATCGCATCCCCAAGGCGGAGATTTATGTCACTCACATCGACTCTACCAATGTATCCACCCGAAAGTACGGCAAGCATCCGCCGTTCGCTGAGATTCCGTAACTGACATGTCCGGACGTCCTAAGACGCCACTTTCTGATGCTGGTTGGGATGAACCTAGTCTGGTCCTTTCTCCTCATAAGACGGATATATCGTGGCATGTCCCGTTACGGGGTTTGGTTTGCCGTTGGTAAACTGGTACCGAAGTGGAGCGCGACTGCACCGGGCTTCGACATGTCACTCCTCGGCAATATCGTCTTGGACCTCTTCATCTTCATGATTCTCGTTCCTATCATACGTGGTTTTCTCGGTGGTGTCGCCACTCTGCGGTTCCGCCACGGATTCCCTCGGGAAGAAATCGTTTTCCGTAAACCTAGTGAGTCTACCATAGCAAACGTTGTTTCGGAGGCTCCGGAGAAGAGAGATGCCTTGATGAAGGATCTTCTTCGCCGTGCTGTCGACCCCGAGGAGATGAAGCACGCAACGTTTGGTTTGCCATGGGAAGAATGGGCATATGACTACAAAGCCATGGCAGAAGCTTGCGAACTGGACAAGAAAAGCGTCATCGACGCGAAGACATGGGAGCTTTGCGTGTGGATGAAGATGGATGACGGTTGGACTGCTGTTGAACAGGGAAAGGAGGACGATATACAAAACCAGATTGGCATGATGGACAAAATGAGGGTATGATCGTTGGCGAGCGACGATCGTGTTTTCACTCATGGTTCATGCTACAGGATCGTCTGCGCGCCATGGGCAAGCTACACGTTTTCCACCAGATGATGGAAGTCGTCCAGGTGAAAACGATGACCAAGGACGGCGCACCGCTCCCGGTGACCGAAGACGTTGATGCGATTATTGCGGACATTTTCAAGCGCAACGATGTAGATTTCGAGAAGTTGACTAGCGAACTGGCCAAGGACGCTCCGCTCTCCGTACGATTTTCCAATAGCTCAAAGAAGCGTGATTGATCGGGCGTAGTACGTGCATGGCAACAAGTTGTTCACACAGCTGAGTTCAACTCACTCTTGTACTTTTGCCCGCCCAGGGGTAATTCTATCTACAAGCCGAATGTTACCGTTTGCGCTCCGCGTTCTGTAAATTATGAGTGCAGCTAAAAGTGACCTCGTCGGGCCGACAAACCAACCGTGAATAGACAACCGTGCCGAATGGTTTGAGGGGTGCGACGACATCGATCTGTCCTGCCATCTTGTGACCGTTCATGTTATCTCCCAGTGATGTTATTACTTCCGCTTCGTCAAATTTCTTCTCACAGTGACGGGAGAGGAATAACGTTATCTTCTCCCTTTGGCTTTTTTCGTCATGGATCCACCACTTAAAAGGAGGCTTATCATGTCATAATGTTTTGAACGCACCCCACCATGACTAGGCTTCGCGTTCATTCTAATACTACTTCGTCGGACACACAGGGAGAGAAGCAGACACATGTGCATGAGAACCATGCACACGCATTGTCGACCAAGGAGGTAGACACTGGTGCACAACTCGTGGCTGGTTTGTCCTCCGAGTTGGATCCCGCAGAGGCAACACGCGTCAGGTTCGCAGAAACCGGTTCTGCAATCGTTGTCTTCCACTGACTTGGAGCGCACACAGGAAAAAGATTGATTATCACATCCTCCCGATGATGTGCAGTGAGTTCTGTCTCCATGTCTTTCAACGTGGTCGTGTTTTAACCGACCGTTGGCTGTGCAGCGCTCTACTGGTGAGCAGAGGCGTTCCTGTGGCTGCCTGTTTTGCTCATGCTGTCTTGGGATGCAGGATCCAGTTTATGGACAAAACCACGCTTGGTAGTGCGGCGATTCTTGGCATAGAGTGAGATTTTCCGTGACGTCGGAACCCAAGTTTCCTCTCACAAGTGACAGCCAAGGCGCCCATCTGTCAACGAATCAGTAAGTGTTTGGGACCACATGGGACCTCTTCATGCACCCGAGTTGGTTCTGATACGGCGTTGCACAGATACAATTGGTACTGTTGATTTACCCCTGGTAATCACTCACACACGTCTGATCTCTGGTCCTGTCAGGCTCGGAACGATATTTTACATCAGTTACTTCGTCTTTGAATACCCTCAGAACCTTGCGCTTCAACGGTTCCCCGTCGGAAGATGGATGAGGCACGTGCATGACCATTTAACCGCGTAGTCCAACACTTAGTCTGCATCCAGCCTGAATATCCTCATCTGGGCTATTTCTTTGATCTGTCAAGCCGCCTGCACCAACTTTGCGGGACTCTTTGTGTGCAGACTCTTTCTAGGCATGTGTGAGGGTTCCATCACGGCTGGGTTCATGATTGTAAGCTCCATGTTCTACACGCGAAATGAACAGACGTTGCGGGTTGGGTATTGGTGTGAGTACGCTTCATCGTTGGGCATTGGTATCTGTGCTGATAGGTAGCTAGTCTTGATGAATGGGACAGGTAAATTGATCGAATTGGTTCGCGGGCAATGCTGACTCGTACAACAGCGCAAATCATCTCTGGTTTCATTAGCTTTGGATCGCTACACATCAAAACTACTGGATTTGCTCCCTGGCAGTGGTGAGGGCTTTGGCTGCAGGGAAATGATGCCGGAAAACTGATTGTCTACAAGGTTGATGGTCATTACCGGGATCATAACGCTTATCGTGGCAGTAGTATACTGGTACTGCAGAGTCCTTGACCTGTAACCTCGACTGACCATGTATTCTATAGGTTCTTCTTCCCCGATTCTCCTACCAATGCATGGTTCCTCACGCCGAGTGAGCGAGCGACGGCGGTCCAGCGCCTGAAGGTGGGAGAATCATGACAGGTGTAGGTATCGCCACTCGCGTATTAATGCAACCCTCTAGGAAAACCAAACCGGTGTGGAAAACAAACACTTCAAGAAGGAACAGTGCGTCTCCATACCTTCATGGCACTCTTTTGGAATTGACGAGGGAACGTAGGATGATAGAAGCACTCCTTGACCCCAAAACATGGCTCTTTGCGCTCTTTTCCGCTTTGGACAACGTCCCCAACTCGCTCACGAATCAGCGCCAGATCATCGTTTCATCCTTTGGTTTTACCTACCTCGACACGACGCTTCTCGGATGTGTCGACGGATTCATCGAGATCATGACCATCTGGACGGGCGTGACCCTTGCAGCCCGGATTCCGAACGGTCGTGCCTATGTTGGCATGATATACTTCATCCCGTCCCTCATCGGAATATTGATGATCGAGTTCTTACCGTGGAGCAATCAGGTTGGGTTACTCTTTGGGATCTGGCTCGTCGATATCAATACCACTGGATTCGTCTTGTCCTTGTCGTGGTTGACCAATGTGACGGCGGGACACACCAAGAGGGTTTGTCTGTCCAGCTTTCGTCGTGTCCTCGCGTCTTTCTCAGGCGGGCGTGTATGATGATGTAGATCACGACGAACGCCATCATGCTCAGCGCCTACTGCATCGGAAACGCGGCTGGTCCATTCATGTGGCAAGCGAAGTATAAGCCGAGGTACGTCCCTTCCTTTTCTTTTACTTTCCCGACTCGAGCTATGATGGGATGAATCATGTCCGTGCAGGAATCGTATCCCGTGGATTGTCATTGGCATCTGTTACCTCACGTGCCCATTTTTGTTGTTGGTCATCCGCCGATTGTTGGCGCGGGAGAACGCCCGACGAGACGCTGAACCGGTCGAGGAAGACGAAGAATACTTTATCGAGAAGGAAACAGAGGACGGGAAGCGCATGCAGGTCAAGGTGGACAAGGTGCGATGGTCGTTGCTGTCGTTTTCGACGTCGACATGGGTGGGCGGATATTGACGGATCTCCGACAGGCATTCATGGATTTGACGGACCGACAGAATCACGACTTCAGATACGTACTCTAAGGATAATTAGTACGCATCGCTGATAGCATGGCGGTCAGAGAAGGCTGGTGGCATTCATGTACATATAGGTTCACATGAGGGCATTGTCGAAGATGTAATTTATTAAAGATCTCTCTCGATTGGGTTAGCATCAGATACCAGGACAGTTCCATCCGAATAGACTTGTCCTCTACCATACGGGTATCGTTCCAACCGTCTCAGAACCAGTTCCTAACCACCCAGGACCGTTGTATCCGCCTCTCACAGGCTTTACCCACGCGCGTCATGGTGACAGAGATGGACACTGGCATGATTACTATCCAACATGTAATTCATTTCGGACAATCATGCCATGAGGCGGCATCGATAGGACAGTGTGCGGTTATGAGTTAAATGAAGGTGTCATGGTTCGATGGACTATAAGTAAAGGCTGATCGATTTGACGCACGGGATCCATCCTCAGTAACCCCCTCCACGATGGCTTTACCACCAAGGTCAGTCTCCCCCTTTTCCGTCATGATGAAGCAAGCAATCCTTGATGATCCGACCTGGTCGTTCAAAGCGTTCTTGAAGGCGTATTTGCGACGTCGCAAAAGATCGGCCTCACAAGGACCACTTTTCTTGCATATATCCTTCCACCTCTCGTGAGTCAGTACTTGATGGGAGTGCTTGTTCAGCTCGAGGGAACGCGCTTCTACCGCTTGGCGTTATTACCTATCATCGTGTGGTCTGCTTGGCGCGCGACCCTGATAGATATGTCGGGGGGCGATGTGACCAAAGTCCAGTCAAACAGCATCCTCATTGTGAGTGTCACTCGTGACGTGTTGCACGCAATTTCATCGATGAAATTTGAAATCCGTCCCAGACTCTAATGTGTTCCATCTCAACGCGTTCCGCCGTGTGGGCGTTTGCGCACGTGCGATATCAGCGTCACAGTCCCCGGGCCGTGTCCGATGGGAATCAGTCGGGTCCCGAAAGCATCTACACCGCATGTTGGAACACTTGGGACTTGATGGTGAACGCGCGAGGCATCGGGTGGAATTGGCCGCGAGGCCTCATCGTCCCTAAACCCGTCTTTGAAACCGACTCACGCGTCGTCTTCGTACTGTCGTCGGCAGCCGGCATCGCCTTTCACGCCCTGGCGTTCGACGCGTGCGTGCAGTGCATTCGCAGCCTGTCCCCCGACACGTTCGGCTCGATCAGAGGCGGCTCTCTATTTGACGGTTCGCTTCCGCCCGTCCTCGAACTCGCGCGATCGGTGCTCGTGTCCACCCTGGGAGGCGCGTCGGCGTACTTTGGGTTGCAGTACAGCTACCACCTGGTAGCGATCACGTGCGTCGTCGTGTTTCGCCAGCGTCCGTCTCAATGGCCACCCTTCTTCGACGCGCCGTGGCTCTCGACGTCGTTGAGCGAACTCTGGGGCTGTCGGTTCCATCAACTGTTGCGCGACATGGTCTTGACCCTGGGCGCTCAGCCGTTCGGGTACCTGTTCGGCCGGCTTGGAGGCCTGGTCGGCGCCTTCCTTGTCTCCGGTATCTTTCACCTCGTCGAACTGAGGTCCTCTGGACCAGGCGGCAACGCGCTCGTCGTCGCCGGGTTCTGGGTAATGAACGGCGTTGGGGTCGTCCTGGAGCGTGTTTGGAAAAAGGTCACGGGGAGATCGGTGGGCGGAATTTGGGGCTGGACGTGGATGGTCGGTTGGTTGATGCTCTGGGGTGTCCCCACAGTGAACGAGTATGCAAAAGTGGGGAGGTTTGGCGCGCTGAGTTTGCCTGGTGGGCTCGAGCCATCGCTTGCGGTCATTGCGTTCGTTCGAAGGGTTTTTTCACCAAAGCCTTGACAAGATGGGACCATCGTGCATTTGAGACGACTGGATCTCACCTATATTGGGCTTCCGTCGTCCGCCATTCATAGACTTTGCGCACTGACCTAGTGTTTTCCACAAACGTAAGTTTCCCACTCATGATACATCTGATAACATGTTGGATACCAGATACAAACAGCCAGTATAACTTGAAAGGAAAGCAAGACAAGCTAGACGGTACACGAGGACGTAAACTAAGCACCGATATGTATACAGAAAATGCGTTGATCAAACGGTAGTTACGGTACAAGATGTCTACCAATGTTTTCACCGTCTTGTTCAGTCCAAATGCCGCACTGCGAGTACGGGCCAGACGGCCAGATTCATCATATGTTCGTAAACATGGACGTGATCTTGTTCAAATCAGGAGGACAGTATATAACGTTACGCTTTCGTGGGCCTGATTGGAGGTCGGGTCGGCCAAAAAGGAAATTTAGGGTCACAAACGACGCTCATTGGTAGCCGACAGTCTGAGTTCTCAAAACTGGTTTGTAGCAACTTTTGAATCCACTGATAAGTTCGTCTGCTCATCGTCCACGACCCACATCGTTCTGATAACAGAGCAGGGCCCAGAAAACTCCATCGCCCACGCGAGATAAATCATCTTGTCTGGACTCCCCTCATCACCGACCGTCGTATAGCATGCGGACAGGTATGTAAATTCGGGGTTCTCCAACTCGCAACGCATGATGCCATTGGATGGTGAGGCGTCCGTCGTGGAGAGCAAATGCAGAGTCGAAAGGCTGCTTCTGGTTTGCGAGGTCGTGACATGCGAGGTGAACCCACTCGTTCTTCCTGAGCCCCTCAGAGACTCTGAAGATACACGATTCCGGACCCCCGATGCGCATGAATGACGCAAGACCTTCGATACGCTGACCAATGATGGACAGTTCACTGCCGACAGAAATGTGTTCGCTCTCGCCGACGGCTTTCGCTTGACATATGGCAACAAAATGTTTCCCTTTTGCCGCAGAAACCGATGGATTGCGCCATCTGCATGAATGAGGGTAGTCAGGGTGGGGTGTAAGACAAGATGTACAGATGGGAAAGATTCGGTTGGCTTGTCGATACGGACAGGGAGCGGTAACAGTAGAAGAGAGAACTCGGTAGTAAGGCACTACCAGATACGTGACTGGGTTGGATGTGTCGTGCGGAGGAAATGAACGATCGGGGAGACAACCTCATCCCAGGGTTCCCTCAGGAAACGGCCCAGATCCCTCCTGACGTTCATCTTCTTTGCATGCAAAGTCAACGATTGGAGCTCCACTGCCAGGTCTAGGACACGGGCTTTTGTGATTTTCAATGTCTCTGTAATGGAGACAACGAGCGCATCGCAGGTAATGGGTCTGTCACTGGCCGCATTTGGAGATCGGAGAAGTGCGAGGGAAAAAGGAAACGTGCGAGGGCATCCTCGTGAGCAAAGGTCGAATGGTTCTCGAGCAAGGACAATTGACTCGTCGAGGTCGATCATTGCCCCGACCTCATTATACCGAGTGGAGAGATCTAGTGCAAGGTTGTTCAAAGACAATAACTGAAGAGGGTGCGATCGTGGACAAAGGTCGAGTGTTTCTCGAGTGAGGATAATGGCCGCGTTCAAGAGGTCTGTTAGAATGCAACTGTTCAACTGGCACGTGTGCCACTGTTCCATTACCCTCCACGCCGACAGAAAGAAACGAGTATCTTCTGAGTCCATCTGGGCCAACCGAACTTGAGTCACTAGTGGTTTGGGCAAAGGCTATAATGTCGGGTCAGAACCAGAAAGGCAACGATACACAGGTTCGATTACACCTAGCCACCCCGTGGACTCTTCGTTGGGAGCATCTAATTCGCCTCTCCAAGGGCTGCCTAAACCTTCGCGATGAACTACTCCTTCGCTAGGCCTATCATCGCAAGACGTGCGATAATCATCGGAGTACAGTGTGAATGTCTTCACGAGGTTGCTTTCACCTCGTGTGAGAGAGGTCATGATCGTTGTCGTCAAGAACATCGTGACATCCCCGATTTCCGCGTCATATTTTGATCCCTGTCCACACCTGACGCATCAACAGTCGCCACCTCCCATGTCACCAGCCTGAGCGCACTGGCACCCATAAATCCTTTGTAAAACCACCTACACCCCACATTCGGTGTTTATCCCAAGTGATGTGGGGTGCAGAACATGTGCGCTGATGAAGCGAAAGAGAGTCAGGCGATGGTTAGTGCGCGTGAAGCCAACGTGAAGCGGATGCGTGCGGCCTGCTTTCTCACGGATGACGCAGGCATAATCGTACTGTGGCGTGAATGTCTGTATCTCCAACGCCCAATTTAAAGGCCGCCTCTGCATATGGGGGATACGGATTCCGCCACAGTTGGATAACAGTGTGAGGACCCACCTTGGGGTAATGAAAACGTTCTCGACAGGGAACATTTATTTTGGGAGAGTACGAGTAACGCGAAAGTAGCTGTGATGTTGTGGACCTTCAAGTGGTCCAGTAGGTGACCGTCGGAGGACACCCGGTCTACTACACGGCCCGATCGCCAGAGATTATGATATGACCCGTGCAGATAGGCTGGCATCGGTGTTTCGGTGGCCAAATTTTCCAAGATATGATGCCAACCTGAACTATCTTAGATTCCTTCTAACTTCATTGATTCAAGTTAGACTCAGTACAGGTTTTCGTATTGGCATAATTATTTTACCTGTGACCCGTCGGTTAATAGATGCACTGCCATTGATTACTATTACGGGACCACAGGATCTCGAAGTCGGGCACGTTGGCCAATTCAAATCTCCAACTAAGGTGATTCTACATACTCCCCTTCACGACCGAAGCACATGAGGCGAAGACGTACTACTAAGCCTTTTTGGTCCAGCTACCAAAACTATTAACTGCGGACATCCAAAGCCATGAACGTGCCCCGTCGAAACCCCATCTGGTTTTAAAACAATCAGTTTGGCGCCAGGACCCTCCATCATACCCCACAGGATGACCATGCAAGCCCCTCATGGCTACTCAAGTGTTGAAAGCGTGTTTGCAATGGCACAAAAGATTGGCCTCACCAGGGCCACTTTTCTTACATACATCCTTCCGCCTCAAGTATGTCTATACTTTATAGGAGTATTGGTTCAGCTCGAGGGAACCCGCTTCTACCGCCTTGCATTTTTACCCGTCATCGTGTGGTTTGCTTGGCGCGGGGCATTCGTCGACATGTCGGGAGGAAACCCCAAGCAGGCCCAGATGAACACCGTGCTCATCGTGAGTAGACTGATCCAGTGTTCAAGTTGCTTGTCATTGATGTAATCCATCCAGACTCACATGTGCACCATCTCCATGCGCGGCACAGTCTGGGCTGTTGCACGAGAGCCTTTTCGCCGTCAAAATCCTTCGAAGAAAGAGGGCAAATCGGATGTACAGAGCATCTACACAGCGTTCTGGAACGCATGGGACTTGATGTTGAGTCCTCGAGGGATCGGATGGAACTGGCCACGAGGACTCGTCGTCCCCAAGCCCACCTTTGAAATCGATTCCCGAGTCATCTTCGTTTTGTGGTCGGCAGCACAATTGGCCTTTCACGCCTTCTGCTTCGACGCATTCCTTCAGATCATCCGCGTTTTGTCTCCGGAAACGTTTGGCTCACTCAACGGTGGCTCTCTGTTTGACCACACCCTTCCGCCCCTCCTAGAACTCCTGCGATCTGTATTCGTGTCCTTCTTGACGGTATTTATGGGGTACTTTGCGATACAATGGGGCTACCAATTTCTAGCGATCGTATGCATCATCTTGTTCCAGCAACATCCCTCTCAATGGCCCCCCCTTTTCGACTCTCCGTGGTTGTCAACTTCCTTGACCGAACTTTGGGGCCGTCGGTGGCATCAGATGATGCGCGAACTGCTCGTGACGCTCGGTATTCAGCCGTTCAACTACCTGTTTGGCCGGTTCGCAGGTCCACTCGGGGCATTCCTGGTGTCTGGCATTTTCCACGACATCGAACTTCGATCCTGTGGACGAGGCGGAAACTCGGTCAAGCTGATCGGTTTCTGGGTGATGAACGGCGTCGGGGTGGTGTTGGAGCACGTGTGGAAAAAATTCACAGGGAGACGGGTGAGCGGGGTGTGGGGCTGGGTGTGGACGTTTGGGTGGCTCGCGCTCTGGGGCGTGTTTGTAGTGGACGAGTGGGCCAAGGCGGGGCGGTTTGGATCGTTGAGTTTGCCGGGTGAGCTCAAGCCATCGTTGGCGCTGGTGGCATTCGTTCGGCGATGTTTGGTAGAATCGTGAAGAAGGGAAGAAATGGTCGGCGAACAAAGCCATGAAGTATTTACTGGTACTTCTACGGGAATCACTGGTATGAATACAAGAAACGAGTTTCTTCCAGTACATACTGCGTTGGAGTCTCACTGCCTAATTAAAGCGCTCACACCCTCCGCAAAGTGACACCATCCCCGCTGATTATCCGTAACAAAGGGTCGGTAAAGGAATCAGACGCAGAGAACTTTGACTGGGGGTGGATCGTAGACGGATTTTTCGCATCGGGGTCGGACGGCAACTTCATATCCTGCCAATTACTATCAGACACTCAGTGCCGCCTTGGCCACTATTTTCACATCCTTTGCGAACGTGTTCTCGATCACAGCTCTGACATTTAGGGGGAACGCCTTGCCGTCCCTGTAGACCGTCGATGCATCGTTCCCACTGGTAGTCTCCCAACGAGGCGATCGAAATAAGAATCTCATCTGTTAAATCAAAAGCAGTCTGTCATAGTATATAAGAATACATGCGACTTCCGCCGTCGCAAACGTACGCTCCGTAGTACGTCCTGAAAGATCTGGTAAAACATTGTCTAGAGGGTACCAACAAATTATGAGTTACAAACTGAATACGTAAAACCCAAGATTCTACAGTCCTCGTCGATCGATCACTTGGGCGGTGAACATCGAATTTAAAGACCACGAGCTTCAAGACGGTTCCTCAATAGCCTCTGGAATTCAGGAACATGGTCAATGTCCATGAGAGAGAGGTGTTGTCCAGGGACGTCGATGTACGTTGGCTCCCCACGACTGTACTTTTCCCACGGCTTGAGGTGCGTGTTCAACCACTCTTCCTTGGTTCCGCGAAGCGGAGTGGCGTAGAACACGTCAACGATGGCTAAGAGGAACAAGAAGCAATGAGCAACTGCTTCGAGGACATGACATGTTTTAGGACTTACAAGCTGAACCGCTGGCGTTATACTTCAGGATACACTCAACGAGTGCACTACCAATTTCTATCCAATGGTCAAATTCCTCGGGCGTGAGTTGTAGCTCGGCAATACGCTCTGGAGGGGCCATTTGCCAGACAGCGTCCAACTGCTCCTTGCGAGACAGAGGGCGGAACACCGGCGTGAGGTCGTCCACATCCTGCTGCGACACGAGACCGAGGAAGAAGGACAGGCCGAGAACATCGACCGTGAAGCCAATCTCACGCATGCGGTCAGCGATATCGGGGGGAATGTCGATGATACCAGTGAATTTGACTTCTTCTCCCATAGCCTCAAGACGCTTGGCAACCTCAAATGCAACGACTCCGCCATACGAGTAACCCGCGATAGCGTAAGGACCGTGAGGCTGAGTCCGCCTGACGCCTGCAGTATAGGAGGCAATCATCTCCTCCATAGATGTGAAGGGTGTTTGTCCGGGCTCGAAACCACGAGCGCGTACTGCATAGAAGGGCCGGTCGTTTTGGAAGTACTTGGCGAGGTTCAAAAAGATGAGAACTTCGCCAATAACGGGGTGAATCATGAAGAGCGGAGTCTTGTTACCGATCACGTTGAGAGGCACGATGGGGTCGTACTCTTCCGTGTAGGTGCTGTTGGACTTCAAGGCGTCGATGTAGTTGGCAAGACTCGAGACGACAGGGCGCTTGACAATCTGGATAGTCGGAATGTCCAAGATGTCGAACGTACGTTCAATCTCTGTCTTGAGACGGATGACGTCAATAGAGCTACCACCGTACTGAAAGAAGTTGTCCGCCGCAGAGACGTCCGCGGCATCCAAGTCGAAGATGACAGCGTAAAGGCGCGCGAGCGTCTTCTCGGTCTCACTCGTAGGAGTGACAAAGGAGGCTCCACGGGCCTCACTGAGAAGCTCCTCGGCACGGGAAATATATTGGGCAAGTTCGCCCTGCTCGAACCGTCTCATAAGGCGAGCACGAGAGAGCTTCCCGAGTGTAGTCTTCTCCATCTGGTCGAGGGGGATAGGAATGATGTGCTGGGGAGGAAGGGTGATCATCTTGACAGATGTATCACGTAGCTCACGGTGAGTGTCAGCCAACTTGGTAGAGGCATCCTCGCCGTACAAGTCGAATGTGGGTGAGTAGAAGATGATGAAACCTTCCGTTTGTTGTCCGGGTGCACGGTAAGATGCAGCGGCAAGGAAAGAGTGCGTGACGCCTTCGACGGTCTGGAGATGAGTCTCAAGCTCGGGAATTCCGTAGGAAACACCGTTAACGATGACAGTTTCCTTGATGCGTCCACTGAGTCTGAGAGAACCATCTTGGATGATGCCGGTGTCGCCCGTGCGATACCAACCGCCCTCGACGAACGACGACTCGGTCGCTTGGACGTTGTTGTAGTACCGAGCGAATACCATAGGTCCGCGGACTTGAAGCTCTCCACTCTCACCGTCGGGTCGAACGGTAATGCCATCCTCGGGACTGACGATGCGCATCTCGCATCCCGGGTTTGGAGTGCCGAGTTCTAGAAACTCGAACCTGGGCTCGGAAACAGAGACGTCGGCGGGGTTGTAGATGCATCCAGCACTATAGAGAATATGTTAGCATAATGCTCCTTGTTAGAACCCTTGGTACTCACCAAGTCTCGGTCATACCGAAACCAGGAGAGATGACGAAGGATAGTTGGGAGGGTTCGCGGGTAAGGTTCTTGAGCGTAGCAACGAAGGCCTTCGCAGTCTTTGAGACGACCGCTTCACCACCACTATTTATGCACTTGATGGAGGACAAGTCAAAGGTCCCGAAGAGGTCTGTTTTCTGTTCCAGATCCCGTGTAAGCTTGGCAAGAAGGAAATTGGGAGCAAAGGTAATATTGATAGACTTTTCTTCGATCAAGCGAAGGAAACGCAAGGGGTCGGACAAAATGACGGATGGGTTTACGTGGACCTGAGATGCCCCGAAAAGCAAAGGAGTAAAGTGCATCTCGAGTGATCCAGCAACATGGTCGAAACCAACCCCTATTGATTACACGTCAAATTAGAAGAACGGCTAAAACCGATAGAAAAACTCACAGTTCAGGATATTAGAATGAGCAGTCAATCCATAGGCAGTACCCTTGGAAGAGCAAGCAGCCAGGATGGTTCGGTGAGTGTGAACGACCACTTTCGAGAATCCAGATGATCCCGAAGTCAAGAAGAAAATAGCTTCATCGTCAGGCTGGACAGTTCGAGCGACCCAGTCAGAAGGCACGCTATAGCCCTCAGCGGCAATCCTAAGCTCGGAGAGGAGGTGGAGCTCCAACCCGGGAATAGATCTCACTTGATCTGCACCAGCCTCACTAGTGAGCCAGGTAGACGAACCAGTGACCTTCGTGATGTGGGAAACATGGGCCTCCTTGTGCGCTTGCTGTGCGCTTAGAGCGGGCTGGAGACACGGAACGTAACCGGCGAGGAGACAGGCCCATACGGCAGCCATGTTGTCCTCGTGTTCAGTTAGGTAAACAAGAATGATAGACCCGACCGGTTTGTTCAATTCAACGAGTGCGCGAGCAAGGTTGCGCACACTCTGGTTGAACGAGCTGAAAGTCTTGGCCTGGATAGACGAGTCGTGAGTGGAAGAAGTAATGAAGCTAAGTTCGTGCGAGGGGTACCGCCTGGCGGCATGAGACAATACATCAATAAGAGTAGAAGGGGCGTAAGAAGGTTGCTTCGCAGGGAGGGAGCCCTTGAGGTTTGTAATGACATCGTAAATGTTAGCAGAGGTGGGGGTTGCAACTGGTGCCATTTTTAAGGAGGTCTACTGAGTGATGGCGAGGAACAACAAAAAAAGGTGCCAATGCACGAAGATTCTAGGGGATTTCAGGTCGGACTGCGGGATTTGATCGAAGGGTCTTCGCGTTCCTGCATCTAGTTTTATAGAATTCGGCATGACCCAATAGAATGATATGACTTACTGGATTCAGAGCAGTGAGTAAGACGGCATGATGTAAGTTTGAGGCAGTATAAAGCACTGTTCGCATACTATTCGGGTTCGCGTACTATCCGGGTGTTTGGACTTACCCAAAGACGTGGTGACGTTATGTACCGCTTTCGTAGGCCATTCGAGAGCTCTGTTTGGAGGACTGGTCGGCGAAAAAGGGAATTAAGGGTCCTTCCGAAAAGAATCGGGCGCAACCCATCCCACAGCCTGCTTCGGAAAGGTGGTAGGCTATCAGCGACGGACCTAAAATGAACGGCCGCCCTCCGAGTCAGCAGTCGAGCGGCCATCTGATTGCCAAATGAGCGTGTAATCAGGTGAGCTAAAGCAGCTTAACCAAACGCAGACTTGTTATGTTGCTCTGTTCGGAACCCAGTTCAATTGCGTACTACTAGTACTAGTAGGTACTAGTAGTAGTAGGCCCGGATCTGCAGAGCAGTCTTTTAACGTAACACGGCAGGGTGAGTTGTTGCTTCGCGAGCTTTGATTGGTTGGCAGAAACCCAAAACCATACCATCCCTTTTCGTCAAGCCTAGGCGAGGCCCATCGGCCTCGGCTAACCCGGGTTCGCACCTGCAATGATAGGCCGGTAACTCGGTTACGAAGTGTATTATCTCGGCTATGAGTTAGTGCTTCTGGACGGACAAAAAAGGAATAATATAGTGCTCAGCCTCGTTCATCTTATCTCGAGTCTCGCGACGGCGGCGGTGCTCTTCAACAAAATCTGTCGGCTATATTCATCCGAGCGCCTTGGGGCCACGAGAGTTGGGTATGGCTGGCTGCATCTTGGACTTGATATCTCCAGTATTACAGGCCAGGAGGGGATGGAGAGGATGGGTATTTGCCGTTAATCGGATGCGAACACAGGGGTATGTCCATGCTGTCGCCGAGTACAGCATGATCTAAGTTTGAGGCAGTAAATTACAACATTCTCGCATAACACGGCGTAAAATGAAGTACTTACCAGTGTGATTTACGACAGGTTTTGCTGAATCATATCTACAAGTCGAACCGGGTTAGCCAAGAGTCCAAGGACTCGTACCTCTCAGACTGGACGGGCAAAAAAGGAATGATATAGTGTTCAGCCTGTTTCAGGCAAGTTGCACCGCTTGCAGACAATCAGAGCCCCCCAAAAATAACCAGAACATCTTCTTCCCATGTTACGTTATTCGAATGCTGCTCTACCGATCAGTACTTATATGCCAACGGTTGGCTTATTGAGCAGGGCAATATGATGGAGGCAAAAGCAGCCAAATTTGGGAGGAATCCCAGAACGCTGGCATCAATCCTGATTATCAGGGCCGCTCATTTTGATTTATTGACACGGACGAATGTCAATGGTGTATTACAGCCTTGTTCGAAAATTCGGGCGTTCGGTGGGTATGCCGCAATTGGTGGCGGCGAAGCAGCCAAAATGACTTTCGACAGCCGCTCACTGGTGGCAGCTGCTCTCGGAGTGAGCCGCATCTCATTTGTCTGCCGGGCGTGTAAACGATCCCAAAGTGAGGTCTCACAGCATGTGAGCCAAAACCGCCTAACCAAACGGAGACTTACTTAATGAAGTTGTATGTGTTTTGCTGATCCAAGCCGACGCAGTTTTAAATAAGCGAAGGAAACGAAAAGTCACTTCCGCATCACTTCGGAACGGCAGCATCCGCGGTGCGGCTCGGCGTTGGTACTAATTTGAAGTATACAATCGATTGCGAACAAGTTATTACGCGGCCGTTATCATGTTTGGTATTCAAGTTGTTCATCTTCCCAATCCGTGTTAATCGTTGAGCCGCATTAGTAGAAGAGGAGGGGGGAGTATGAGAACTTGTCTCGTAGTAAAGTCTTCCAGCCCGGTTGAGGAATCCAAAGAAAGACATATGTCTCTCCCATCGCCCAAAGTCCACGTCTGCAATCTCAAAGTTGGGCCGAACTAGAGTTGCTTCGGCGTGATAAGCCTAATGGAGAAAAGGCGCTAGACTACTTACAATGACATAAGTTACAATCATTTCTTCAGTGGTATTTCTGTACGAGCTCGGTAGTGCAGGGTGAGGCGTACCTTTGCAGCGCAGATATCGCGGGACTGAATTCATACAATGGAGTCGGTCTTTTGTGAATGTGAAGAGAAGACTTTGCAACTATGTTTGCAATGAAGAAGCAATTGTGTACGGCCTACCGTAGCTCTTGTTATGGCTCTGCATGAACTGTTAGAGGGTCTCAGCGGATATCACAATAGGATGGAATAGTCCAGGTGGTGATGGCAGATGATGTCCCTTTGAGAGGTAATGAAACGAGGTGTGCTTGAGCGAAGGGGTGGCGGACACAAATGGAAACTTGAGGGCATTGCGCAGGTGGAGCTTTGAAGCGTAACGAAGAGTCCAGTAGATCGAAAAACCGATGCATTTCTGGGAGAAGTGACCCTATTAACCCACGGTATCCGAGAGTGATCTGGAATGAATGGGTCAGAGCAATACTGACGCTATGATAGCCTGAAGATAAGGTGGATAGTATCGAAAAAATCGGGGCAGTGTTGTCAAATGGCTACGAAACTCCTCAAGTGTTTGTCTGGTCTGCAACCAAGCTCGTTTGCATCATTCAAAACCCTTCCGGACACGGTCATTTTCCAATACGAGCGAGGTAGTGAACCGCAAGCATGCAAGCACAGATAATGCTCTCCAGCGTCAGCATCTTTTCGCGTGCTGCGGGTCAAAGCCGCTCGTAACACCGGCCCCATCTATATGCGTGCCGCGACGTGCACCTGATAGAGCCTATCAATGAATCCATTTCCGCGACGTGTGGGATGAATGAACCATTATTAGGAGGGACAGATGTAGGTTCAGGCCTCAGGATCAGGGAAGATGGGAGAGAGACGGGCATGAGTGATTGCTGAACGTATGGAACCTAAGTTACCACTGGGACGGAACTTGAGGTCAGCCTATCGGTGGCGGCGAAGCGGCTAAAATGAATTTCGGCACCCGCTCAGCAGCTCCCCCGAAGGACCCGAACACGAGCGAACCATCTCATTTGTCTGATCCGGGTCGTGTTGACCTACGACTGTCATAATTCAGTCCATGAATCACTTGGATGTACGGACCGTGTTATTCGTTTGTGATAAAGATCCATCATGATCAGTACCGGAAATAGACGAATGGCACGAACTATTTATGTCAATATAATACTCTTGCAGACCCGTGGATTCTGTCTGTAACTCTACAATCCTCGGAATATTCATTCCCGGATTGCATTACCAGTATATTACTGCTACGATGAGCATTATGATCCCGGTAATGACCAACCTTGCCAACTCAAGCCCTCACCACTGCCAAGGAGTAAATCCAGTAGGTTTGATGTGTAGAGATCCAAAGCTAATGAAAGCAGATATGATTTGCGCTGTCGTACGAGTTATCATTGTCCGCGGACCAATTCGATCGGATTACTGATAACGTTGCGGATCGGATATTGGTGTGAGTACGCCTACGACGTCTTTGGCGTCCTAGTAGTCGCCCTGATGGAACCTTCACAAGTGCCTGGAAAGAGTCTGCATAGCAAAGTCGGTGCAGGCGGCTTGGCAGATCAATGAAATAGCCCAGATGAGGATATTAACTTAGGGTGGGTCCAGGGTGCCAATCAGTGGGACGCTCTGCTGGTAACCGGTGGTACGCGGTGGTACGCGGTGGGTAGCCGATGCGTAGCCGACCACAACATTCCACAGATAGGCTGAGCGATAGACAGCACGATCGCAGGCTCGCAGCACATACTTCATAAATTACTCATCTTCCAACAGGGAACTGCTGAAGCACAAGGCTCTGAGGGTGTTCAAAGACGAAGTAACTGATTAGTAAAATATCGTTCCGAGTCTGACAGGACCAGATATCAGACGTGCCAGTGTGTGAGCGATAACCAGGGTCCAGGGCTCCTTGGCTGTCATTTGTGACAGTAATCTTGACTTCCGACGTCACGGAAAATCTCACTCAATGCCAAGAATCGCCGCACTGCCAAGCGTGGTT
>QGOI01015431.1:0-15794 GCA_003313885.1 Boletus sp. MG55 | reverse complement strand
TCAACCTCAAATGTAGCCCCATCGTGGAGCTCTTGCAAAAGCGCTTGCGCACTCTGCACAAGAAAAACGTACGATCCCTGTCCTCACCAAACGTTTGCGTGCTAACTTGCACGAACGCACAATAGTCCCGCATCGCAAGCTACGCGGCAACCGAATATGAAAAGCTCAACGACGACCAAAAGCGGTCGCTCAAAACCCTTCCTTCTCTCGAGGCTGTCTACAAAGAGCTCGAAGATGTCAAGAAATCAATAGAGGTATGTATCCTCGTGTCAGACGATCACCACCGCCATGTACGCTATACCCTTTTAGGCACACGAAGCTGAGGTATCTCGTGATCAAACATTAAAGCGTGCCGAGATAGAACGCGTAGAGTCTCTTAAAATTCAACAGGCTGTTTCCTCCACGCAGGCAAGGCTGCATGTTACTTAGTCCCGTATTTCGCATCGTCTCACATTTTCTTGCAGGAATCCTATGCTTCAAGGACTTCCTCAATGTTGACGCTCCTTCGTTTACGTTCCGTGCTCGCAAACGGGGATGTTCCCCCTGTAGTGCTCGACTTTGATGAGAGCGAAGGCTCAGCCATCTTCAAAGCATCCGACGCCCTTCTAGGAGACGAAGATGATACCAAAGATACTGTTATTTCTGGCTTTTTGTCCGGCGAGGGCGACTTCAATGGCGTTTCGTGTAAGTTGTTGAATTTGAAGGTCACGAAACCAGCTAACACTCGCTCCAGTTACCCGATTGTTAAGCATCGTACAGTCTTTCCTCAATCCGCCGCGCGAGCCCACTCCTCTGCCAGCCGAACCAGAGCCAGTTGAAGCTGAGGCTGCGCCTGTGGATGAGCCAGTAGCAGGTATTCCTGGTTCTTTAAATGCCTCCAGTAGCTTCCATTTCATGCAAGCGAGCGAGCTGGAGACATCATCATTCGAAAATAACGCCGAATGGGTAGAAAAGCCTGACGTAGAACCCAACGGTGTTTCCGAAGAACAATCCCAAGTTGTTGAAAATGTCTCCGTTGAACCTGTAGAAGTCAGCATAGTCATTCTTGTGTCTGACATACGTGATTAACAACTGGCTTTACACAGACCATCTCCACTCAACCGATTGATTGGGCAGAGGCAGATGAAGAGGCAGGCCTTCCTTCAATCGCAAACCTTCAAGCTAGTTTTGCACCGTCTGAGTCGGCGACACCTGTCGTTCAGACAATCGAAGTGAATCTACCTTCGTCAGTGCCGCTCTTGAATGGAGATGTTTCTTCCTCGGCACCACAGACCGAAGACGACGGTTTCATGCCAACAGCCCGCGGAGGTCGCGGACGCGGTAGAGGCCATCGTGGTGAACGCGGTAATATGCGCGGAGGCTTCCGCGGGGACAGGCCAGGTTTCCATCGAGGAGGGGAGCGCGCTGGGTTCCGGGGCGGCAATCGGGGTGGTGACCGTGGTAAATACTTTCGATATTTTTTTTCTGACAACCTTGCAATAACCCCACCTCAGCTCATCGCAGCAATCGCACGGATGGTGATTGGCGTAATCCTGATGGCGAAAATCGTGGCAGGGGTCGCGGCCGCGGCCGAGGACGAGGTGGATCCGGTGGAGAACGGGGAGGTACGTGACACACACACATATATATACATGACTACAGAGATGACACACAGGCTCGGGTCAACACGAGTCTCGTGGCGCGGCACCTTCGTAGGTGAGGTTGGTAGGTTTTCTTTACTTCGCAACAAGGTCAAAGCCGCTCGGATGAAATGAGGTCCCGATGTAATCATATTGCCCAACCCATGCATATGACTACTTACTCCTTGTGGCAGAAGGATAACGCGAACGGAAGTAATCCTGAGAAATATTGAGCTTGGCCAAGCACACCGGTCCTACTACTATACCTCCCCAATTGGATAACTGACAGCACTGCACATTAAGGTTCCCTCCACTTAAATTACTAATTGCCTGAGAAAGATTTGGTAATTGAATTCGAAGCGCCAAAACACGTCTTCTCTACATTTCGACCTCCTCCCTCGACTTCGTCAGGATGTCTCTGCTCACTATCATAATTGATGACAAGTCACCTCTCATCTCGTATGATGCGACATGGCTTCCTGGAACATCCCTAGATGACAACTATGCTGTCAAGTGAGCGCCCAAGTTGCGTCGAACGGCCTCGATAATAACACAGATAGCTATTACCTGGGTACCTTCCAAAAGAACAGCGCGACAGACGGGACGGCAACATTCAGCTTCAATGCATCAGCTTTTTGGATATATGGTGCCAACAGACTAAACCACGGGACTTATACCGTTCAAGTAGACAGTAATAACTATCCAAACATCAACGGTTCCAGTGCGAACAACGTATTCCAGCATTCACTTTTCAGTACGAATGTCACCCAGGGAATGCATACCGTGAACTTGATAAATACCGGTGGAGCGTCTGGCCTTTATGTAGACATCGACATGGTCAGTAAAGTCTGATGCACCGATGCATGTGACATGTTAACGACGTATACTTAGATCGTGTGGCAATCTGAAGTTGCAAGTCCAGCCGACCAGTTGGTTCCCGAATTGGTTGCAGATGTGGATCCTCGCTTTCAGTACCAACAACCTGCATGGGGGACGTCATCCTCCAACTATTTGGACTTGAATTTGTTCAACAACGGTACTGGCCAGTAGGTGATGGTGGTCAAGAAAGCTTCGTTGAGTTGACTTCCCTGTAGCGTCACAGACACATATGATGCGACCGTTTCATTCACGTTTACAGTATGCCCAACGTCCCTTCAGCATCACCTGTAAAATAACTTGGCATGTTGTAGGGCATGCTTATTCTCCCACACATAGTGGCAGAGCTTCAAGCTGACAGCCCCAACAGGCGAGGCCGTGACGTTATTTGGGACTTCAGGGCCTTCCAATGGACCATACTCGGTTCAAATGGATGGCGGCCAGACCGGGAAGTATAATGCTACGAACGCCTACCCTACCAACTACGGGGTTGTGATTTACCATGCCGATAATCTTGGCCTCGGTTTACATCAGATCGTCCTTACCAACCTCCCTGACACAAATGGACAATATTTGACTATCGATTATGCACAGCTGTGGACCATAGCGAAGTACCTCTTGACGCTTCTCTGATCTGCCCTCCATGTTAACAGGAATATGTGCTTACCAGTACTTCCACGTCTGTCGCTTCATCGCCGAGTGCCACTTCGTGTGCTCCTTCAAGGTATTTCCAAGTGATGGCTATCCCTTCCTCTTGTTCACACATATTATAAACCCAACTGCAACAGCGCCATTTCGCTTTCGCAAAAGTACGTGGTTGGGATAATGCGATCGATGTGGTGGTCGCCTAACTTCGTCTCAAGCGGACTCAGCTCAGGAGCAATCGCTGGCCTGGTTGTGGAAGGCGTGGTCGCAGTTCTAGCTGCTGCCGCTGCCTTCTTCTTTTACCGGCGTTGGAAAGCTGAGTTGACCGCTCCACAGACTTCTTATACTCCGTTTTATCGACCCCCTGAGGCGACCACAGCGACCACAACTGGCATTGCTCCATCATTGGAGACCAGGAGCAACCCGAACTCGAGCCGCAAGAACGTCTCCTTCGCTAACGCTGGGAGATCACAACAGCAGACAGATAACAACGCTGCTGTTCAAAATAGCATACCCCTCCATGCACCATCTACCTCGCTCGACTCTCGAATTGTAGCGGAAGGAACGAGTTCCCCCAGCCAGTTCTCGAATGAGGTGCCCAGATCTCCATGAGACCGATCGATCTGTAAATGACCGTTTTCTTTCTAGGGACAAGCGCCAGGACGGAGACCTCTCCCGGATGCACAGCGAGGCGGGCCATCGCAGCCCGCTGGAGTCCAGAACCTTACCAACCGCCAGGGCGGCTCGCCGTCTGAAGGCACGAACGAACACCCGCCACCCAATTACGACACAGCAATGCGTAGTAATACGTGACGGTCCACGCAGCATGCATACCTATCTATTATTTATGAATCAGTCCCGCCGCGCTCATTACTCAACTCGACCGTTATATCCCCTACTGTTCACGAATGTACGGTGGCGTTTCGAGGTCGAGTGCTAAGACACCGGCGGCAGCATCGCCAAAATGAACTCCCAATCCAACCCTTGATATATTATTCCGTGCATGGTAGGGACGCCATAGCCAATATAGGTCGTAAAAATCGTAACCAACGATAGTCATGGTAGTTAATTAAATCCGGGTCAGATTAACTGAATGTCAATTGTTCGCTCTTGCTGTGACACAGCAATCGGAATTTGGCACGACTCATCTTGACCTAGCTTGGTAAGACTGCGCAGTCTCTCCATTACTAGATGCATTTATATACCCGGTCACTGATCCCCTTTAGGACCTCTCATTCATCTTCTGCCATCTTCCAGCCATGTCTCAAAGTATGTCAAGTACATTCACAGAGTCTGTCGGATCTTGAACGATTCTTCGCATAGCGTTCATCCTCACGTTCAAGGATAAGGCGTCGTACCAAAAGTACAAGGCCGACGTTATCGACTGCGGGGGCACCATCAAGAGCGATCTCGGAACCACCCTCTTGGTACGTCACCTTATCTTCATTCTCCAGCTGATCCTGACATCAACTCCCAGGGCTTCACTGCTGTCATTCCCCCTACCCTCGTTGAGGCGATACGCAAGGGCAACTTGGTGGAGAGCGGCATCACCTCCTTTGGTACGGGCACTTCTACTAGATCGAGCCTAGTCGTACTGATTTCATTTTCCTCAGAGCCCGACAGCTTGGTCACTATTCAGACTCAGTGATGAGATACCATACTATTACAGTAGAAACGCTGTACTACAATGTACAATATATCAGACCAGAGTGAGCCAGCAGTATCATCCGCAAATAGGTATGCCAAAGGGTATCACAATGAATACGTGTCATATCTTGCGATGATTCCCTTCAGATCGTTTTGCAGATCGTGACGAATGGAACATGAGATGATCTTGATGATAGAATGGACTATGAGATGATTAAGCTGGTAGGAGTATGCAAGAAAAGTTCCGGGTGGTCTCAGGTTACAATGACGATCTCTCCCCTACCATCCTTCAGCACCACCAGCTCGCATTCGATTTTCTCACCGGTATCCATACAGACTACCTCGGTCGGATCAATGGACGAGGTCCGTATCTGTCGGCGTTCGAAGAAGGAACGTCCAAGGACAACATCAAAGTGAGGTTCCTCGGAAAGGTAGACAGGTATAGATACACTCTTCGGCTTGGGCGGCGGCTGTGAATTGCCACTGGAAGACATCCCGACTTCTGGTCCCGGCAAAGTGGTAGTGGCTGCTGGCAACAATGCAATAGGCCATTTTCCGAGATTGACGAGCCCGCCATAGCCATAATGCCCGGGAGCAGCGTCGGCAGGTATGAATCCGTGTTTCAAGGCGAACTTTCTTGAAATGTATACGTGACGATAACCACTTTTCAGGAGCATTCGTACTTTGGGGAATATAAATACGAGTCAGCCTCGCTGGGACTTGCCAGAACACAGGGGAATGGGACCTACCATTCTCGACGGGGCCAATGGTGCCCATGACGGTCCTGACACCGTTTTCACTGTGGAACTTTTGAAATTCCTTCCTGTGCTTTGCGACTCTTGTTTCCCCTACAACCGCATGTTGGGCGGGGCCTTTCTCTTTGAAACCCCCTCGTGGACGGGATCGGGGCGATGCCGAGCGAGAAGGGTGAAACAGGTAGAACGAAGGATTCCGGTAGGCAGGTGGCTCAGGAAGTTGACCTGCAGGATCGTTGACATGTAAAGTAGCCGATATGACTGATGTAGCCTGGACCGAACTTGAATTCGGGGAAGTTTGACGGAAAACAAAGATCGTGTAGTCGCTATCTAGAAAAAGCCCAAACAAGGTCAGGAAGAGTAAGACATACCCCGAGAGGCTGAGGAAAGATAGGAGCATTACCATCATCTAGATTCCAGATAGTGTCACCCCAGACGTATTTGATCCATCCTGATTGAATCCGTTGTCCGTGAAACTCTGCACGGCATTTCCGAGTCAATTTGTCACAAAGCTGCCGCAATGACTCGTCCTTTACTACATCCTAGGAACTGAGAGCTTGACATTAACGAGAAGTATGCCACCTACTGACAAGAATGCACGATGGCATAGGATGAAGCTGGGGTGTGTACATCGAGAACGGGGGGAGATACAATAGTAGACATGGTTGCAAGATTAGCTGGAGGTTTGCACTGCCAGATCAGACCATTCGGACGTCAGACACATTCCCACGGTGCAGGCCGATCCGATATGTTGGCAAGTTGTTGCCTTTCTATTAGAATTACTGTAATTACTCGGGACGCAACGTGTCTATGTACCCTCGATCATGCCAGCTGTCCCCAAGATATTCGGATAAAACACTACCAACAACTCAACAACGGCTTTGCTTGGACCATTTCAAGGCGCTGCGAAAGGTGTTAGAATTTACCCGATACAGTAGCAATTGAGCACTAACCTCAACAATAACTGTGCATTTGCGCTGCTCGGCCTCGTCTGCGGCTATCCATTCCAGGGCGTTATCTAGTTGTAGTCCCGAGCGCGATGCATGACCATCCCGTCCCACGTGACGTGACCTGGGAGGTTCGACATGCGACATGGATTTAGACATGGCTGTCAAGTCCTCCTCTGTCATGGAGCAAGCAAGTGAGTGGTCGCCTGGTAAGGATGTCACCCCATCGGGACTCGCAGGGGGTGAAAACTGGATGGATGCAGACAAGTCCTGAGTCACCGTGCCTCCATCTTCCGTTTGTATGAGAACTAAAGTAGTTTCGCGCGACGTGGAGGCCTCGCCCACATCTACCTCTTCGTCTGATTCCTCGATCAAGGGTTCGTCCACACCAAGCCTTTGTAAACTGGCTTCAACTGCATCCAACCTCTCGAGGTGCTCAAGCACGGTCACCCCTGTTGTACCAGGATGGACTTTCTGAAATTTCGCGGAAAAAGGGACCGGTCGGTTCGCCTCAGACGAACGCCGGCGCAGAGGAGGAGGGAATTCGCTTGAACGGCTAAGACTGCGGGTACGACGGGGGAGGGGAACGGTACTGATTGATGGTCGAGGAGAGGGACTGAGGGGTTCCGCGCCTGCGGGGCGTGTCACTTCTTCCATGACTTCAGTTTCGTCGTCCCAGACAAGCGCTTTCGTCCGCCGTGTTAACTCCAGAGGACCTGGATGTCGATGAGTAAACAAGTGACTGTATAGCACAATAAGAACATAACCAACCTTCGTCCTAGGGCATTGTAAAGGTCCCTACTCAATATATTTCTTGGTAGCGATACGAACTAGGACTTACAGTGTGCTTCAAAGACTCGACGACATTGTAAGCTTGTCCTTTGATAACAGCCATTTGTCTCTGGCAACACAATTGTCAGATGACAAGGATCAGTGTACATCGCTGGCCAAGCACTCACCTTGAACATCTTCGGATGGAAATCTGGATCTACAGCGAATATCTTCCGTAGTTGGAACGTCGTTTCTTCCCACCAAGTTTTGCTGGTAAGGAGTGGCAAGAAGTGTTGCCGCGTCTTTTCGCTGAATGGTCGACCAATCAAGCCCACGGGAAGGTAAAGCCACCCATAAGTATACGAACGCCATCCCTGCGGGTGTTCGTGAGGGAAGGAAAGTGAGTTGTCAATAGCAGCAATGTGGATGTGCGGATGGCGAGTATAGTCATTTGTAAGTGTCGATGATGAAGCCTGAGAGGGTGGGATGACGTGTGCAAAAGTTACCGTGGACTGCGAGGATGCCGAGGTGTCCGAGTGTCGAAGTTCGTTCATAAGTGACATTTGCGGTCGTTTAGATGGCTGAGGAGCCACGTCAATTAGTGACTTCTCATGGTCACCTTCGCAATACTTGATCATGTAGTTGTCGGCTCCTCGGTCGGTATTAAGCATGAGATAATCTGGATAGTAGTCAAATGCTGCATCTAAATGGAAGCCAACCGAATTACCTAGTATCACAAGTCTTCCAGGGATAAAGTCGTGAACACATAAAATCTCACTCGTTCAAACAAAGGCTTACTTTTCGAGCTCTTCTCTGAAACTCTGTTGAAGAGTTCGCGACCAATAAAATGGGCGAACAGAATCGCTCTCTTCTGTAACGTCGAATAAAGCACGTTCTTCCTCCGGGTCTTCCTCTTCCAGCTCTTCCTTGCCAGTCTTTCCGCAAATGATCTTCAGGGCAGATAAAAACTTCTTTGTTGACAACCCTTTCCTGTGAGGCGAATCGTCAAAGGTATCGGCCAGTGAACGACCCGGCCACGGGTGTCTGCGCAAAAAGTCTGAAGCGTCTAGAAAAACGCAATTAAGTCAGAGCCTAGTGCTTATGGAAAATGGTATTTACCAGAGTATCCGTGCATGAAAAGCTGCATGCTGCCTATCTTCTCTGGCAATGATTTGCCCTTCTTTGTCGCACTTCTATCGAGCCAATCGTAGAAAAATGCCTGACACGGCGTGAATCACCGGATCCTCCCATGGGTGACTTCGACTAACCTGACTTGAAAGCGACACCAGTTGGGTGCGTGGGACAATATTCAGTGAAAGACGTTCGTCGAGCAAAGAAGCGGCGGCCTCTGATATGTAGCTGAGATAGACATTTCTCGTAAGTTGTATGGAAGTCGAAATAAATGCAACAATCACCTTAAATTTGGTATGAGGCAAGATCGACCGAACGGGATAATGCAACGGAATTGACGATGAAGCCATTTCGTAGTCTGTGCTATCCTGTGAATTCATTCCACAGAGAACATAACGAATCCTTGCCTTGGGGTTAAGACGACCGTAAGGCTCTTCGTCTTTGGGTTTGAATACCCTGTGTGGGGCTCAGCCAGCGATACTTGGAACACGGTGGATAAACACTCACGCGACCGTCTGAACCCTGCCGTCCACTTTCGCACGAGCAAAGTAAGAGCCTGACGAGCCTTTGGCAATCATCTTGGGGTGAATACCCGCTGCAATCGCATTTCGAACCGAGTGCGTAATGCTGACAAGTGTGAGCGGTAGTCGAAAGACCAAGTGGCACCATAACATACCTGTCAAAGGCCACTTGTGTCACTGGAGGGTCGTGGTCCAATGTTTTGACCTAATAATTGCAGACCGTGTGCGGCTAAGGAGGCGTCGCAAGTGTTCGTAGTATGACATACCACGGACATGGCCCCTTCGTTCACTTCAGAGGGCGGAATGTAGGGATCAAAAACACTCTGCCATATCTCCTTACGCGAATGGTCCTCCACTTTCTTCTTCCGCTTCACCTTTTGCGCAATGGATTCTGTCCACCTAGCCAATAGTCAAGTCATGTTTCGCGGAAAGCCTATCACCGCACCTCTTGAATGCATTATCCAAATTTCTCAGGTCTATGTGACCCGGTTTGAATGGACGTTTGAGTGCTTGTCCGTTCGAGGGTTTAGCAGCGTGATCGTGGTCGCCGCCGTTGACCGTTTCTTCATCCTCCTCCACATGCTGGGGTAATGGTTCGTAACCTGCAGTGCTCGGCATGCTGAGGAAAATTAAAGGTAAGATAACTTCAAACTATACGGGAACGGTCGAATATGGAATAGTGCAATGAGGTTTACTGCCAGCATATGCAGGCAACCGACAAGAGTCTAGGAGAACAGACCGTCACGACGCGGCCAGCAGGTGTACTGCCACCCGCAACGTGATTCACACACTGTACCACTCTGAGAGAAAGTATGGAATGCCTACATATCAGTTCTAAAATTTTAGTCTATATTTCTATCAAGTATAGTGCATATCAAGGCCCTGCGGGCACACCTGGACCCCGTGACTATGACAGCCTACAAAGTTTGTTTTGCACCTACTGGTTCTAGATAAATAGATTACATTTCGATCAAGCGAAAGGTATGACAGAGTCAGAGGCTGAGCTTGAATAGTCTACTCGTTTTTGTTCGGGGATCCGCCCATGCATTGTGTACCATTTGTGGACCCTTCCTTAGACTGGGACATGCAAGGACCTGGGCCACCTTCCTCCAGGTCCGAGTTCTTAGGTGATGCAGGAGCAGCGGCAAGGCAGGGTGCATTGAAGATGGAGCGATCGATGAGCGCAGGGATGGTGCGAATCGAAATCGTAAGCCACAGCAAGAAGACGATGCCTAAGGGCTTGCAATTAGCAGAAACTCAGGTTGGCAGTCAGGAGGAACATACACGACCAAAGCGCACCGAAACCCCGGAAGAACCTACTATCCAGAACGTTCCCTAATTGTACCGACAATAGGGCATATACTCCATTAGGGAAAATGAGACCCCAATATGCCAGCCCAAAACTCGGGGTGCCCGATTGCTTGAGAACGCTGAATATAGATAAGAGTGCAATTAAGACCCAGCATATCCCCATCGACCATAGAATGTAGGACATGCAGAAGCAGAAGGATTCAAGGAGTTGTCCCGTAATCGAAGACATCGGGAATTCGCCCGTGGTATGCACGGGGAACAATGCAGCAAGGTTGGCACCGTTGACCAGTAATGAGTAGCCTCCCTGACCCAACGGTCCAAGAACAACAAAGGCAGACAGAATCAGATTTGCATCTGGCGGACCGTAGACAATCAGCCGAGCAAGATAGAGCGTGATCATCATCATCGCGAGACTGAGTCCGATGATGACCATAGTGAAGGAAACGCCCGTGGTAATAAAAGCATGGGTTGTTGACTGCGAGTGAAGGGCTGCGGATAGCAAACCACCAGTGGACGACGCGACAATGAGAGTGACGACTGGTAAAAGCCATACTGCGGCCATCTTTGAAAATGCGTGAGATTGAAGGCTCGACCTGCCACGCTGTTAGAGGAAGATGCGGAGATAGGAGTTCGCCGACGCACATCGTATACACCATGCCAAATGCACACAAGAAGGAAACAATCGAGTCAATCCACCAACATCCCCACAAGAAATAGAGGAAACCCGGGCCGCCGACGCCCGTTTCTTGATTCATATCCTGTCCGAATTGAATTGTCAATGTAATACAATGTCTAGTGTCACTTACGAGTGCAATATTGATCAGGGTAGCAAAACCCATTGGAACGGCTCCTACGAACAAACTTTGGGCAGGATGACGCAACATTTTTGACCAGACATCTGGAAACAGCGCATATCTGGCAGCGGTGGCAAGACTGATCAAGATGAACAACACGAGATTAAGGAAAAATATAATGAGCGTGAAAATTCTGATGACAGGGCTCCCGTTGCCATAGGGGAAGTTGTGTATCAGTGCGGAGGTTGCACCTGTACCCATGATGACTGTATGCCATGCGGGAGTAAAATGTCTGAGGGCACCGTCAATAATTCTGGGTAAGGAAGGAGAGAAAATACGGTTTACCTGATACAATCTCTCCATGTTTTCTTGGATGACATGGTGCAAATGGTGTCAGAAGCAAATACTAGAATTTGGGAGTGTGTCGCACGGCATCCGCTTGATATATGTGCGACTCGGCCATCCAAAAGTTCCGGCCATTCCACCGTTCGGAAAACTGCGAATTCGGAATTCGCTTTAATGACTCACAGGCGAGCTCCAACAGCCTTGGTAAAGCACCGAGGAGTCAGTGAGATGTCTGCGAACACTTTAACAATTCTGGGTAAAGATAGAGAAGAGAAAAATACGGTTTACCTGACACGCTCTCTCCATGTTTTCTTGAATGGTCACACAGCTTCACACACGTAGTGGAAGAGGTCAGTGTAACAGATATTGTTCGGACTCATCTCTGAGTCACTATCCCACGTCGGGTGATCCTCTTGGCCTATTACTACAAAAAGCTTTGATCTTTTTGGGGTGTCGTCGTACTGAGTAACTATAATCCGAAAAACTTATCTTACGCTGTGACATACGTTTGGGAAAACCATGGCCCAAAACGTCAACCTGAATGGAGCTCAAAGTTGGCTCGCCGCAGCGAATGCCACAATCCGAGGAAAGTCGGGATCTGGAAAAACCCACGGTAGTGGGAAAACACTGAACGGACGCTCGTACGGAAAGAGACAGTGGATGAGCACGTGTATTATTGCAGGAGACAGAGGGGAAAAAGGAAACGGTTCTACAGGAACTAATTTGGCCCATCTGCTATATGACGTCATAGCGAGAAGGAGAGTAATGAGAGTGGAAAAGCTATGACGTAGGCGCGATTATACAAGGGCTACACTTACAGGATCATCACGGTTCCGAAGGGCGACGATGCAAAGGCAGTCATAATGCACATTACATTGGTGGTTTCTCCGGTGCTTGATAAGTTCTCAGCAATCCGTCAGGTTTGTAAGCCTACAGCTTACCTAGTTACCTATAACTAGCATATATACCGCTCGGGATACATTCAGTATTACTGCCTTTTTGGCATAACGGTCTAAGCGGCACGCGGTCAATGTCTGCTTACAAGGTTCTCCGTAAGTTAGAGGTAGCTCTGACCTGAATCCAAAGCCAATCAGAAGGATGGCATAAGCACCTCGCCCTGTAGCTCCTAGCAGGAAGAAGATGGACAGAATCGCAGGTCCCTTCGAATAACCATATAATTGTGCGAATGGGGTATATGGTGAGGAGCATCATGGTAAGTGCCAATCCGATAACAGCCATACCCGCCGAGAAGGTGAATGTAAGGAGCGCAGCATTCAGCGAGTATGAGATGACGGGTTGTGCAATGTTTTCACCTGTGCTGCTGCGACAATGAGTGTGACCACGGGAAGCAGTGAGGGTCAGGGGCTCAAAAGAGTTTTCATGACGTGTGATCCTTAAGTTAGTAACGGCTGTGAGCCTATGATCACGGGGTCCGCGCGAAACAGAAACTCATCACTACTACTTCGACATCTTTATGGTCAGGAATGGGGAGAAATCGGGTGGTAAAATTGTGCTGCTGGTCTGCTAATAAACACCTGTCCTTAAGTTAATATGCGAGGTACTTATCTCTAGGGTAGAGCACGGGTCAACCCTGAACAAATCTTGTGACACTGTACCCGCACCCGTAAACACCGCACCCCGTACAGGTGAGGGTATGGTGTAAGCCTAGCAGACCCACAGTGGCAGCACTTATCCGCGGTGTCCAAAATACTCGCGGGTTCTCAGTGTAGTACGAAAGTGGTCAGGGTGATCACATTCATACGCACATGTACTTTGAGGCTAGCGTCGGGGTCAGTTTCTGGTTTTTTCTTCCCCGACTGCTGAATCGTTGATACCAGGTCGTCGAGGTCTATCAGGTCACTTCTGAACCGCGAACCGGGGCAAAGGAAGGCTTCGGTTGATGATGGAGATAGTCGGTTACGAGTAAAATGGAGGAGTTGCCTGCCCTGAGAAAACACTCGCCAACGGCAGTCGAAGTAGCTGTGTAATTAAGTTAACAGGTGCGGCAAAAGAAATGTGACTTACCAAGAACACTAAGATGATGGAGAGCCATCCGATACAGCGTCGGATAGACGTCATAGTTGTTTGCCCACCATTTCAAAGGATGAATCACTCTTTCAACTGGGTGTCGGAGATAATCCGTCAGATTCGGTCGACGGCTCCATTGAGTAGTCACCAAAGTCGTTGATGGTGGTGTTTGCATCGCTGGTAGTTGTCTGTTCGGTGGGCTTTGGACGGGCTCGAGTCTTGTAGTGTAAAATATACTATTCTTGTGTGATATTTTCAGTCGCCTCAACCCACTCAATTTCAGTCAGGGGTTGACTTTGCCTCCTTGGGTCGGGGAAGGATGAGTTTGACACTCTTTCGAATAGCGGCCTTGACAGCAGCCGTCGTAGCCTTCAGAGTTAGAGATATAATGATGAACAGATGATGTAGAGCTTGACTTCGACTTCGTGGATGCTGCATCGCTGGCTGCCATGATCGCAGACGACGGAATAATGGTCCAAGAAAGATGAGCATTTGCAAGCTCGAACTTGAACACGTACTCCTCGACCATGGACTTTACTAATATTTTTCATCCAGGAAAATGCATGTGAAAGGAACAGAATACCTGCTGCATTCTGTGAAGCCTCGTCGTATGCCATGCAACAAGTGAGTGGTGCCAATCTGCGGTGGAACATTGTCAAAAAAGGTGTCAGCGCCACACTCGCCGAGCAGCGGAGTCACGTACACGGTACCACAACCGCAACACCGCGGAGCGGGCACGGTATAAGCACGGCCTACCACCACCCGTACCCGCCATACCCGTACACCGTAACCCGCGGTAGTGCTTATCTCGTACGCACGATACTATGATGCTGTGGCTTGCATCTGGTTCAGGTAGATCTACCTCCGAATCGGACATTTCGTTTAGGCCCTGAACGTTGAACGTCGACGCATCAACGTCTCTCAATGGAAACAAGTCACCAGTCACCTCAGGTGTGTATGATATTGCCGAGGGTGACTTGACACTTGCCAATGAATGAATGTTGGTCGCAAATATGCTGGTCTGGGCAGACTAGGGGGTCTGTTTAAACATCATTCGAAGTGATATTCTGGATGTAATACCAAAATTACGTTGATACAGGACAAACAAGTCGACTATTATTTAGATCAAATCATGTCGAGCTTTCAGATAAGGAACAGAAAGGGAGAGGTATCGCTGCAGACATGGAAGAAGAAGTTGTATCAGAGTCCATCCAATGCGCCTCTAAGCCAAGGATGGCTCCGGACTTCCTCGATATCAGCTCGAAGAGTGGGTTCAGGTTCCAAGCATCGGCTCATGAGGTGCAAACAAGAGTTGCTGAGCCTCCTTCCAGTCAGTTCAGAAAGTATAATGCGTCCTTCGATGGCGTCCCGTTCGGTAGGGAAGGGCGACATGCCAGTGAGCAGATAAGACATCAAGACGCCGAGAGTCCAAATTTCGACAGGTGGAGCTTGATACGGCCGTTTGAGCAAAACCTCAGAGGCAGCATACGCTGTTGTACCGAAAAAGAGGTTATAGAATGGCCGGGGCTGGGCCGGGTCTACCATTGTTGCGCTACCAAAATCTATGAGTTTAACCTATCGTCGAGGAGTAAGTCGTGAGGATTGCTACACCCGCATAATGATACACACCTTGAAATTCTTGTCGATTACCAAGTTTTCGTCTTTGATGTCACGATGACATATTCCGAGGCTGTTCAGATAGAATACGGCCTCAACGACCTGAGCCATGATGTATCGAGCTTGTTTCTCCGAAAGACGTTTGTGTTTCGTCTGTTCAATGCACTCGAACAGGTCGTGTGAAGGGCGGCGAGAATAGCGGGACTTTGGAACGTCTAGGGAAGCACTCGGGTGCTTCTTTGGAACGGAGATATTGTAGAGGACATCGTCATCTGACGGAGAGTCTGAAAGACGGAGATTGATAGGAGATAGTTGACTGCACACTTGAGGAGGGGTGTCCAGTTCCGATTCGGCCAGAGAGAATTCAGATGCTGCGGGAGACAAAAGGGAAGTAGAGGAAGAGAGATGTGGGGTCGACAGTTCTGGCGAAGGATGTTGAGCAGAGTGCGACTTTTCTCTCTTGCGCCACGGAGATCCATGCAATTCCTGGACCTACAGGAACCATGACCATGAATCAACAAGGGCGGAGACTTATAAGACTGACGACATAGAAAAACAATTCGTCCTCAAAGACGTCGAGACATTTTACGATGTTTTCGTGATTTACGATCCTAAGGAGCATGATCTCCATTGGAACTCTTCCCAAGGTATCGTGGTTGATCCATGCTTGTTCCGGCACTTTCTCTTTGATCACAAATTTGACCGCAACTTCTGATTTAAGACGACGATGTAACGCGGTCATGACGAAACCGTAACCACCGGAGCCCAGCTCGTCTCCAAGTAAATA